>JAWZYV010016855.1:0-25967 GCA_038373885.1 Cheiracanthium punctorium | reverse complement strand
TGAAAATGACTTTCAAGAAAGGGAAGTAATTGTTGGGAAAAATGCAGAAAAACACGTTATAACAATGGTCTTAAAGTACGTGTAAAATAATATACTTTGAAACAGTTGACTAAACCTTTATTTAACGTGACTTTCAAAAAAGAGACGTAATTGTAGGAAATAAGGCAAAAATACACGATATAGGAATGCTCTTTAAAAATGTGTGTCAATAATATACTTAGAAACAGTGGACTAAACCTTTATTTAAAATGACTTTCAACAAAGGGGTGTAATTGTTTGAAAAAATGAAGAAATACAGGTTATAACAATGGCCTTTAATAATGTGTCAATAATATACTTTGAAACTGTGGACTAGACCCTTATTTAAAATGACATTCAGAAAAGCGGCGTAATTTTTGGAAATGATGCAGAAATACACGTTATAACAATGGTCTTTATGAATGTGTGTCAATAATATGCTTTGAAACAGTTGACTAAACTTTTATATAAAATGACTTTCAGCAAAGGGACGTAATTGTCTGAAATATGGCAAAAATATACGCTATAACAATGCTTTTTAAAAATGTGTGTCAATAATATGCTTTGAAACAGTGGACTAAACCTTTATTGAAAATGACTTTTAACAAAGGGGCGTAATTGTTGGAAATAATGCAGAAATACACGTTATAACAATGGTCTTTAAGAATGTGTGTCAATAATATACTTTGAAACAGTTGACTAAACTTTTATATAAAATGACTTTCAGCAAAGGGACGTAATTGTTGGAAATAATGCAGAAATACACGGTATAACAATGCTCTTTAAATATTTCTGTCAATAATATACTCTGAAATAGTGGACTAAAACTTTATTTAAAATGACTTTCAACAAAGGGACGTAATTGTTGGAAATAATGCAGAAATACACGTTATAACAACGGTCTATATGAATGTGTGTCAATAATATAATTTGAAACAGTTGACTAAACCTTTATTTCAATTGATTTTTAACAAAGGGACGTAATTTTTAGAAATAAGGCAAAAATACACGATATAACAATGATCTTTAAAAATGTGTGTCAATAATGTACTTTGAGACAGTGGACTAAACCTTTATTTCAAATGACTTTCAAAAAAGGGGCGTAATTGTTTTAACTAATGCAGAAATACACGTTATAACAATGGTCTTTAAGAATGTGTGTCAATAATATACTTTGAAACAGTTGACTAAACTTTTATTTAAAATGACTTTCAACAAAGGGACGTAATTATTGGAAATAAGGCAAAAATATACGATATAACAATGCTCTTTAAAATGTGTGTCAATAATATGCTTTGAAACAATGGACTAAACCTTTATTGAAAATGACATTCAACAAAGGGGCGTAATTGTTGGAAATGATGCAGAAATACACTTTATAACAATGGTCTTTATGAATGTGTGTCAATAATATACTTTGAAACAGTTGACTAAACTTTTATATAAAATGACTTTCAACAAAGGGACGTAATTGTCCCTTTGTTGCTATAACAATGGGATATGAATGTGAGTCAATATGAATATATGAATGTGAATACAATATGTGTATATGAATGTGTGTCAATAATATACTTTGAAACAGTTGACTAAACCTTTATTTAAATTGATTTTTAACAAAGGAGCGTTAATTGTTGGGAATTATGAAGGAATGATCGGTATAACGATGCTCTTTAAATATTTGTGTCAATAATATACTCTGAAACAGTGGACTAAACGACACAACTAACAGTGGATTAAACTTACTTAGGAAATAGTGGACTAAACCTTTATTTCAAATGACTTTCAACAAAGGGGCGTAATTGTATGAAATAATGAGAAAATACACGTTAAAACAATGGCCTTTAAGAATGTGTGTCAATAATATACTTTGCCTTTCAACAAAGGGGCGTAATATACTTGAATGTAAGTAATATACTTGGCTTGTAAATAATACTTGTAAGTAGAATACTTGACTTTTAACATACTTGTAATATACTTGACGTGTAAGTAATACTTGTAAGTAGAATACTTGACTTGTAAGTAATATACTTGACTTTCAACAAAGGGGCGTAATTGTTGGAAATAATGCAGAAATACACGCTACAACAATGCTCTTTAGAAATGTGTGTCAATAATAGATTTTGAAACAGTGGACTTAACATTTATTGAAAATGACTTTCAACAAACGGGAGTAATTTTTGGAAATAATGCAGAAATACACGGCATAACAATGCTCTTTAAATATCTGTGTCAATAATATACTTTGAAACAGTGGACTAAACCTTTATTTAAATATGCCTTTCAACAAAGGGACGTAATTGTTGGAAATTATGCAGAAATGCACAGTATAACAACCTATTTATAATGTGTGTCAATAATGCACTTATTATCAAAGGGTTTTATTAAAAATGCCTTTGAACAAAAAGACATTATCGTTAAACGTAAGGCAAAAATATACAGGAAACAGTGTATTGAACCTTTATTTAAAATGTCTTTCAACAAAGGGGCGAAATTGTTGCAATAATGCTAAAATACACGGTTTAACAATGCTCTTTAAATATCTGTGTCAATAATATACTTTGAAACAGTGCACTAAACCTTTATTTAAAAATCCTTTTAACAAAGGGACGTAATTGTTGGAAATAATGCAGAAATACACGCTATAACAATTCTCTTAAAAAATGTGTGTCAATAATGTACTTTGAAACAGTGGACTAAACCTTTATTGAAAATGAGTTTCAACAAAGGGGCGTAATTGTTGGAAATAATGCAGAAATACACGTTATAACAATGGTCTTTATGAATGCGTCTCAATAATATACTTTGAAACAGTTGACTAAAATTTTATTTAAAATGACTTTCAACAAAGGGACGTACATTGCTTGGAATTATGCAGGAATGCACGTTATAACAATGCTCTTTAAATATTTCTGTCAATAATATACTCTGAAATAGTGGACTAAAACTTTATTTAAAATGACTTTCAACAAAGGGACGTAATTGTTGGAAATAATGCAGAAATACACGTTATAACAACGGTCTATATGAATGTGTGTCAATAATATACTTTGAAACAGTTGACTAAACCTTTATTTAAATTGACTTTTAACAAAGGGACGTAATTGTTAGAAATAAGGCAAAAATACACGATATAACAATGATCTTTAAAAATGTGTGTCAATAATGTACTTTGAGACAGTGGACTAAACCTTTATTTCAAATGACTTTCAACAAAGGGGCGTAATTGTTTTAACTAATGCAGAAATACACGTTATAACAATGGTCTTTAAGAATGTGTGTCAATAATATACTTTGAAACAGTTGACTAAACTTTTATTTAAAATGACTTTCAACAAAGGGACGTAATTATTGGAAATAAGGCAAAAATATACGATATAACAATGCTCTTTAAAATGTGTGTCAATAATATGCTTTGAAACAATGGACTAAACCTTTATTGAAAATGACATTCAACAAAGGGGCGTAATTGTTGGAAATGATGCAGAAATACACTTTATAACAATGGTCTTTATGAATGTGTGTCAATAATATACTTTGAAACAGTTGACTAAACTTTTATATAAAATGACTTTCAACAAAGGGACGTAATTGTCCCTTTGTTGCTATAACAATGGGATATGAATGTGAGTCAATATGAATATATGAATGTGAATACAATATGTGTATATGAATGTGTGTCAATAATATACTTTGAAACAGTTGACTAAACCTTTATTTAAATTGATTTTTAACAAAGGAGCGTTAATTGTTGGGAATTATGAAGGAATGATCGGTATAACGATGCTCTTTAAATATTTGTGTCAATAATATACTCTGAAACAGTGGACTAAACCTTTATTGAAAATGACTTTCAACAAAGGGGCGTAATTGTTGGAAATAATGCAGAAATACACGTTATAACAACGGTCTTTATGAATGTGTGTCAATAATATACTTTGAAACAGTTGAATAAACCTTTATTTAAATTGATTTTAAAAAAAGGGACGTAATTGTTCGATATAAAGCAAAAATATACAATATAACAATGCTCTTTAAATATCTGTGTCAATAATATACTTTGAAACAGTGGACTAAACCTTTATTTAAAAATCCTTTCAACAAAGGGACGTAACTGTTGGAAATAATGCAGAAATACACGTTATAACAATGGTCTTCATGAATGTGTGTCAATAATATACTTTGAAACAATGGACTAAACCTTTATTTAAAATGACTTTCAACAAAGGGGCGTAATTGTTGAAAATAATGCAGAAATACGCGTTATAACAATGGTCTTCATGAATGTGTGTCAATAATATACTTTGAAACAATGGACTAAACCTTTATTTAAAATGACTTTCAACAAAGGGGCGTAATTGTTGGAAATAATGCAGAAATACACGTTATAACAATGGTCTTTAACAATGTGTGTCAATAATATACTTTGAAACAGTGGACTAAACCTTTATTGAAAATGACTTTCAACAAAGGGGCGTAATTGTTGGAAATAATGCAGAAATACACGTTATAACAATGGTCATTATGAATGTGTATCAATAATATACTTTGAAACAGTGGACTAAACCTGTATTTAAATTGACTTTAAACAAAGGGGCGTAATTGTTGGAAATAATGCAAAAATACACGATATAACAATTCTCTTAAAAAATGTGTGTCAATAATGTACTTTGAAACAGTGGACTAAACCTTTATTGAAAATGACTTTAAACAAAGGGGCGTAATTGTTGGAAATAATGCAGAAATACACGTTATAACAATGGTCTTTATGAATGCGTCTCAATAATATACTTTGAAACAGTTGACTAAAATTTTATTTAAAATGACTTTCAACAAAGGGACGTTCATTGTTGGAATAATGCAGGAATGCACGGTATAACAATGCTCTTTAAATATTTCTGTCAATAATATATTCTGAAATAGTGGACTAAAACTTTATTTAAAATGACTTTCAACAAAGGGACGTAATTGTTGGAAATAATGCAGAAATACACGTTATAACAACGGTCTTTATGAATGTGTGTCAATAATATACTTTGAAACAGTGGACTAAACCTTTATTTAAAATGACTTTCAACAAAGGGACGTAATTGTTAGAAATAAGGCAAAAATACACGATATAACAATGATCTTTAAAAATGTGTGTCAATAATGTACTTTGAGACAGTGGACTAAACCTTTATTTCAAATGACTTTCAAAAAAGGGGCGTAATTGTTTGAACTAATGCAGAAATACACGTTATAACAATGGTCTTTAAGAATGTGTGTCAATAATATACTTTGAAACAGTTGACTAAACTTTTATTTAAAATGACTTTCAACAAAGGGACGTAATTATTGGAAATAAGGCAAAAATATACGATATAACAATGCTCTTTAAATGTGTGTCAATAATATGCTTTGAAACAATGGACTAAACCTTTATTGAAAATGACTTTCAACAAAGGGGCGTAATTGTTGGAAATAATGCAGAAATACACGTTATAACAATGCTCTTTAGAATGTGTGTCAATAATATACTTTGAAACAGTGGACTAAACCTTTATTTAAAATGACTTTCAACAAAGGGACGTAATTGTTGGAAATAATGCTAGAAATAAACGTTATAACAATGGTCTTCTTGAATTGTGTGTCAATAATATACTTTGAAACAGTGGACTAAACCTTTATTTAAAATGACTTTCAACAAAGGGCGTAATTGTTGGAAATAATGCAGAAATACACGTATAACAATGCTCTTTAAGAATGTGTGTCAATAATATACTTTGAAACAGTGGACTAAACCTTTATTGAAAATGACTTTCAACAAAGGGGCGTAATTGTTGGAAATAATGCAGAAATACACGTTATAACAATGGTCTTTATGAATGTGTGTCAATAATATACTTTGAAACAGTGGACTAAACCTTTATTTAAAATGACTTTCAACAAAGGGGCGTAATTGTTGGAAATAATGCAGAAATACACGTTATAACAATGGTCTTTAAGAATGTGTGTCAATAATATACTTTGAAACAGTGGACTAAACCTTTATTTAAAATACTTTCAACAAAGGGACGTAATTGTTGGAAATAATGCAGAAATACACGTATAACAATGGTCTTCATGAATGTGTGTCAATAATATACTTTGAAACAGTGGACTAAACCTTTATTTAAAATGACTTTCAACAAAGGGGCGTAATTGTTGGAAATAATGCAGAAATACACGCTATAACAATGGTCTTTATGAATGTGTGTCAATAATATACTTTGAAACAGTGGACTAAACCTTTATTGAAAATGACTTTCAACAAAGGGGCGTAATTGTTGGAATAATGCAGAAATACACGTTATAACAATGGTCTTTAGAATGTGTGTCAATAATATACTTTGAAACAGTGGACTAAACCTTATTTAAATGACTTTAAACAAAGGGGCGTAATTGTTGGAAATAATCAGAAATACACGTATAACAATTCTTTAAAATGTGTGTCAATAATGTACTTTGAAACAGTGGACTAAACCTTTATTGAAAATGACTTTAACAAAGGGGCGTAATTGTTGGAAATAATGCAGAATAATACACGTTATAAACAATGGCCTTTAAGAATGTGTGTCAATAATATACTTTGAAACAGTGACTAAACTTATTTAAAATGACTTTCAACAAAGGGACGTAATTGTTGAAATAATGAGAAATACACGTATAACATGGTCTTTAGAATGTGTGTCAATAATAACTTTGAACAGTGACTAAACCTTTATTAAATTGACTTGTAACAAAGGACTAATGTTGAATAATAAATAACGTATAACAATGTCTTAAAATGTGTGTAATAATATACTTGAACTGTGACTAACTTTATTTAAATGACTTTCAACAAAGGGGCGTAATTGTTGGAAATAATGCAGAAATACACGCTATAACAATGCTCTTTAGAAATGTGTGTCAATAATATACTTTGAAACAGTGGACTAAACATTTATTGAAAATGACTTCAAAAAAGGTACGTAATTTTTGGAAATAATGCAGAAATACACGGCATAACAATGCTCTTTAAAATGTGTGTCAATAATATACTTTGAAACAGTGGACTAAACCTTTATTTAAAATCCTTTCAACAAAGGGGCGTAATTGTTGGAAATAATGCAGAAATAAACTTTATAACAATGGTCTTTATGAATGTGTGTCAATAATATACTTTGAAGCAGTTGACTAAACTTTTATATAAAATGACTTTCAACAAAGGGACGTAATTGTCCCTTTGTTGCTATAACAATGGGATATGAATGTGAGTCAATATGAATATATGAATGTGAATACAATATGTGTATATGAATGTGTGTCAATAATATACTTTGAAACAGTTGACTAAACCTTTATTTAAATTGATTTTTAACAAAGGAGCGTTAATTGTTGGGAATTATGAAGAAATGATCAGGATAACAATGCTCTTTAAATATTTGTGTCAATAATATACTCTGAAACAGTGGACTAAACCTTTATTGAAAATGACTTTCAACAAAGGGGCGTAATTGTTGGAAATAATGCAGAAATACACGTTATAACAACGGTCTTTATGAATGTGTGTCAATAATATACTTTGAAACAGTTGAATAAACCTTTATTTAAATTGATTTTAAAAAAGGGACGTAATTGTTCGATATAAAGCAAAAATATACAATATAACAATGCTCTTTAAATATCTGTGTCAATAATATACTTTGAAACAGTGGACAAAACCTTTATTTAAAAATCCTATCAACAAAGGGACGTAACTGTTGGAAATAATGCAGAAATACACGTAATAACAATGGTCTTTATGAATGTGTATCAATAATATACTTTGAAACAGTGGACTAAACCTTTATTTAAAATGACTTTCAACAAAGGCGCGTAATTGTTTGAAATAATGAAGAAATACACGTTATAACAATGGTCATTAATAATGTGTGTCAATAATATACTTTGAAACAGTGGACTAAATCTTTATTTAAAATGACTTTCAACAAAGGGGCGTAATTGTTGGAAATAATGCAGAAATACACGTTATAACAATGGTCTTTTAGAATGTGTATCAATAATATACTTTGAAACAGTGTGACTAAACCTTTATTTAAAATTACTTTCAACAAAGGGACGTAATTGTTGGAAATAATGCAAAAATACACGATATAACAATGCTCTTTAAAAATGTGTGTCAATAATATACTTTGAAACAGTGGACTAGACCTTTATTTAAAATGACTTTCAACAAAGGTGCGTAATTGTTGGAAATAATGCAGAAATACACGCTATAACAATGGTCTTTATGAATGCGTCTCAATAATATACTTTGAAACAGTTGACTAAACTTTTATTTAAAATGACTTTCAACAAAGGGACGTTCATTGTTGGGAATTATGCAGGAATGCACGGTATAACAATGCTCTTTAAATATGTCTGTCAATAATATATTCTGAAATAGTGGACTAAAACTTTATTTAAAATGACTTTCAACAAAGGGACGTAATTGTTGGAAATAATGCAGAAATACACGTTATAACAATGGTCTTTAAGAATGTGTGTCAATAATATACTTTGAAACAGTGGACTAAACCTTTATTTAAAATGACTTTGAACAAAGGGACGTAATTGTTGAAATAATGAAGAAATACACGTTATAACAATGGCCATTAATAATGTGTGTCAATAATATACTTTGAAACAGTGGACTAAACCTTTATTTAAAATGACTTTCAACAAAGGGGCGTAATTGTTGGAAATAATGCAGAAATACACGTTATAACAATGGTCTTTCAGAATGTGTATCAATAATATACTTTGAAACAGTTGACTAAACCTTTATTTAAAATGACTTTCAACAAAGGGGCGTAATTGTTGGAAATAATGCAGAAATACACGCTATAACAATGCTCTTTAGAAATGTGTGTCAATAATAGACTTTAACAGTGGACTAAACTTACTTAGGAAACAGTGGACTAAACCTTTATTAAAAATGACTTTCAACAAAGGGGCGTAATTGTTGGAAATAATGCAGAAATACACGTTATAAGAATGGTTTTTATGAATGTGTATCAAAAATATACTTTGAAACAGTTGACTAAACTTTATTTAAAATGACTTTCAACAAAGGGACCTAATTGTTGGAAATAAGGCAAAAATACACGATATAACAATGCTCTTTTAAAATGTGTATAAATAATATACTTTGAAACTGTGGACTAGACCTTTATTTAAAATGACTTTCAACAAAGGGGCTTAATTGTTGGGAATAATGCAGAAATACACGCTATAACAATGCTTTTTAGAAATGTGTGTCAATAATAGACTTTAACAGTGGATTAAACTTACTTAGGAAACAGTGGACTAAACCTTTATTTCAAATGACTTTCAACAAAGGGGCGTAATTTTATGAAATAATGAGAAAATACACGTTAAAACAATGGCCTTTAAGAATGTGTGTCAATAATATACTTTGCCTTTCAACAAAAGAGCGTAATATACTTGAATGTAAGTAATATACTTGGCTTGTAAATAATACTTGTAAGTAGAATACTTGACTTGTAACATACTTGTAATATACTGGACGTGTAAGTAATACTTGTAAGTAGAATACTTGACTTGTAAGTAATATACTTGACTTTCAACAAAGGGGCGTAATTGTTGGAAATAATGCAGAAATACACGCTACAACAATGCTCTTTAGAAATGTGTGTCAATAATAGACTTTGAAACAGTGGACTTAACATTTATTGAAAATGACTTTCAAAAAACGGGAGTAATTTTTGGAAATAATGCAGAAATACACGGCATAACAATGCTCTTTAAATATCTGTGTCAATAATATACTTTGAAACAGTGGACTAAACCTTTATTTAAATATCCTTTCAACAAAGGGACGTAATTGTTGGAAATTATGCAGGAATGCACAGTATAACAACCTATTTATAATGTGTGTCAATAATGCACTTATTATCAAAGGGTTTTATTAAAAATGCCTTTGAAGAAAGAGACATTATCGTTAAACGTAAGGCAAAAATATACAGGAAACAGTGTATTGAACCTTTATTTAAAATGTCTTTCAACAAAGGGGCGAAATTGGTTGCAATAATGCTAAAATACACGGTTTAACAATGCTCTTTAAATATCTGTGTCAATAATATACTTTGAAACAGTGGACTAAACCTTTATTTAAAAATCCTTTCAACAAAGGGACGTAATTGTTGGAAATAATGCAGAAATACACGCTATAACAATGGTCTTCATGAATGTGTGTCATAATATACTTTGAAACAATGGACTAAACCTTTATTTAAAATGACTTTCAACAAAGGGGCGTAATTGTTGGAAATAATGCAGAATACACGTTATAACAATGTTCTTTAAGAATGTGTGTCAATAATATGCTTTGAAACAGTGGACTAAACCTTATTGAAAATGACTTTCAACAAAGGGGCGTAATTGTTGGAAATAAGGCAAAAATACAGGATATAACAATTCTCTTAAAAAATGTGTGTCAATAATGTACTTTGAAACAGTGGACTAAACCTTTATTGAAAATGACTTTAAACAAAGGGCGTAATTGTTGGAAATAATGCAGAAATACTCGTTATAACAATGGTCTTTATGAATGCGTCTCAATAATATACTTTGAAACAGTTGACTAAAATTTTATTTAAAATGACTTTCAACAAAGGGACGTTCATGCTTGGGAATTATGCAGGAATGCACGGTATAACAATGCTCTTTAAATATTTCTGTCAATAATATACTCTGAAATATTGGACTAAAACTTTATTTAAAATGACTTTCAACAAAGGGACGTAATTGTTGGAAATAATGCAGAAATACACGTTATAACAACGGTCTTTATGAATGTGTGTCAATAATATAATTTCAAACACTTGACTAAACCTTTATTTCAATTGATTTTTAACAAAGGGACGTAATTGTTAGAAATAAGGGAAAAATACACGATATAACAATCATCTTTAAAAATGTGTGTCAATAATGTACTTTGAGACAGTGGACTAAACCTTTATTTCAAATGACTTTCAAAAAAGGGCGTAATTGTTTGAAATAATGAAGAAATACACGTTATAACAATGGTCTTTCAGAATGTGTGTCAATAATATACTTTGAAACAGTTGACTAAACTTTTATTTAAAATGACTTTCAACAAAGGGACGTAATTATTGGAAATAAGGCAAAAATATACGATATAAGAATGCTCTTTAAAATGTGTGTCAATAATATGCTTTGAAACAATGGACTAAACCTTTATTGAAAATGACATTCAACAAAGGGGCGTAATTGTTGGAAATGATGCAGAAATACACTTTATAACAATGGTTTTTATGAATGTGTGTCAATAATATACTTTGAAACAGTTGACTAAACTTTTATATAAAATGACTTTCAACAAAGGGACGTAATTGTCCCTTTGTTGCTATAACAATGGGATATGAATGTGAGTCAATATGAATATATGAATGTGAATACAATATGTGTATATGAATGTGTGTCAATAATATACTTTGAAACAGTTGACTAAACCTTTATTTAAATTGATTTTTAACAAAGGAGCGTTAATTGTTGGGAATTATGAAGGAATGATCGGTATAACGATGCTCTTTAAATATTTGTGTCAATAATATTCTCTGAAACAGTGGACTAAACCTTTATTGAAAATGACTTTCAACAAAGGGGCGTAATTGTTGGAAATAATGCAGAAATACACGTTATAACAACGGTCTTTTATATCTCCCTCTCCAACAACACAACGGAAGGAGGAGTGAAAAGAGAAGGATCCTAAAGACGCGTTGTTTTTTTTTTTATAACGAGTATTTCCCCTGCCATTATTATTTTCCAAACAATTACCCCCTTTTTGAAAGTTCAAATTTTCCAATAAAGGTTTAAGTCCACTGGTTTTCAGAGTATATTATTGACACAAATATTTTAAAGAGCATCGTTATACCGATCATTCCTTCATAACTCCCAACAATTAACGCTCCTTTGTTAAAAATCAATTTAAATAAAGGTTTAGTCAACTGTTTCAAAGTATATTATTGACACACATTCATATACACATATTGTATTCACATTCATATATTCATATTGACTCACATTCATATCCCATTGTTATAGCAACAAAGGGACAATTACGTCCCTTTGTTGAAAGTCATTTTATATAAAAGTTTAGTCAACTGTTTCAAAGTATATTATTGACACACATTCATAAAGACCATTGTTATAAAGTGTATTTCTGCATCATTTCCAACAATTACGCCCCTTTGTTGAATGTCATTTTCAATAAAGGTTTAGTCCATTGTTTCAAAGCATATTATTGACACACATTTTAAAGAGCATTGTTATATCGTATATTTTTGCCTTATTTCCAATAATTACGTCCCTTTGTTGAAAGTCATTTTAAATAAAAGTTTAGTCAACTGTTTCAAAGTATATTATTGACACACATTCTTAAAGACCATTGTTATAACGTGTATTTCTGCATTAGTAAAAACAATTACGCCCCTTTTTTGAAAGTCATTTGAAATAAAGGTTTAGTCCACTGTCTCAAAGTACATTATTGACACACATTTTTAAAGATCATTGTTATATCGTGTATTTTTGCCTTATTTCTAAAAATTACGTCCCTTTGTTAAAAATCAATTGAAATAAAGGTTTAGTCAACTGTTTCAAATTATATTATTGACACACATTCATATAGACCGTTGTTATAACGTGTATTTCTGCATTATTTCCAACAATTACGTCCCTTTGTTGAAAGTCATTTTAAATAAAGTTTTAGTCCACTATTTCAGAGTATATTATTGACAGAAATATTTAAAGAGCATTGTTATACCGTGCATTCCTGCATAATTCCCAAGCATGTACGTCCCTTTGTTGAAAGTCATTTTAAATAAAATTTTAGTCAACTGTTTCAAAGTATATTATTGAGACGCATTCATAAAGACCATTGTTATAACGTGTATTTCTGCATTATTTCCAACAATTACGACCCTTTGTTTAAAGTCATTTTCAATAAAGGTTTAGCCCACTGTTTCAAAGTACATTATTGACACACATTTTTTAAGAGAATTGTTATAGCGTGTATTTCTGCATTATTTCCAACAATTACGTCCCTTTGTTGAAAGGATTTTTAAATAAAGGTTTAGTGCACTGTTTCAAAGTATATTATTGACACAGATATTTAAAGAGCATTGTTAAACCGTGTATTTTAGCATTATTGCAACCAATTTCGCCCCTTTGTTGAAAGACATTTTAAATAATGGTTCAATACACTGTTTCCTGTATATTTTTGCCTTACGTTTAACGATAATTTCTCTTTGTTCAAAGGCATTTTTAATAAAACCCTTTGATAATAAGTGCATTATTGACACACATTATAAATAGGTTGTTATACTGTGCATTCCTGCATAATTTCCAACAATTACGTCCCTTTGTTGAAAGGATATTTAAATAAAGGTTTAGTCCACTGTTTCAAAGTATATTATTGACACAGATATTTAAAGAGCATTGTTATGCCGTGTATTTCTGCATTATTTCCAAAAATTACTCCCGTTTTTTGAAAGTCATTTTCAATAAATGTTAAGTCCACTGTTTCAAAATCTATTATTGACACACATTTCTAAAGAGCATTGTTGTAGCGTGTATTTCTGCATTATTTCCAACAATTACGCCACGTTGTTGAAAGTCAAGTATATTACTTACAAGTCAAGTATTCTACTTACAAGTATTACTTACACGTCAAGTATATTACAAGTATGTTACAAGTCAAGTATTCTACTTACAAGTATTATTTACAAGCCAAGTATATTACTTACATTCAAGTATATTACGCCCCTTTGTTGAAAGGCAAAGTATATTATTGACACACATTCTTAAAGGCCATTGTTTTAACGTGTATTTTCTCATTATTTCATACAATTACGCCCCTTTGTTGAAAGTCATTTGAAATAAAGGTTTAGTCCACTGTTTCCTAAGTAAGTTTAATCCACTGTTAAAGTCTATTATTGACACACATTTCTAAAAAGCATTGTTATAGCGTGTATTTCTGCATTATTCCCAACTATTACGCCCCTTTGTTGAAAGTCATTTTAAATAAAGGTCTTGTCCACAGTTTCAAAGTATATTATTTACACACATTTTAAAAGAGCATTGTTATATCGTGTATTTTTGCCTTATTTCCAACAATTAGGTCCCTTTGTTGAAAGTCATTTTAAATAAAGTTTAGTCAACTGTTTCAAAGTATATTATTGATACACATTCATAAACACCATTCTTATAACGTGTATTTCTGCATTATTTCCAACAATTACGCCCCTTTGTTGAAAGTCATTTTTAATAAAGGTTTAGTCCACTGTTTCCTAAGTAAGTTTAGTCCACTGTTAAAGTCTATTATTGACACACATTTCTAAAGAGCATTGTTATAGCGTGTATTTCTGCATTATTCCCAGCAATTACGCCCCTTTGTTGAAAGTCATTTTCAATAAAGGCTTTGTCCATTGTTTCAAAGTATATTATTGACACACATTCATAAAGACCATTGTTATAGCGTGTATTTCTGCATTATTTCCAACAATTACGCCCCTTTGTTGAAAGTCATTTTAAATAAAGGTCTAGTCCACAGTTTCAAAGTATATTATTTACACACATTTTAAAAGAGCATTGTTATATCGTGTATTTTTGCCTTATTTCTAACAATTACGTCCCTTTGTTAAAAATCAATTGAAATAAAGGTTTAGTCAACTGTTTCAAATTATATTATTGACACACATTCATAAAGACCGTTGTTATAACGTGTATTTCTGCATTATTTCCAACAATTACGTCCTTTTGTTGAAAGTCATTTTAAATAAAGTTTTAGTCCACTATTTCAGAATATATTATTGACAGAAATATTTAAAGAGCATTGTTATACCGTGCATTCCTGCATAATTCCCAACAATGAACGTCCCTTTGTTGAAAGTCATTTTAAATAAAATTTTAGTCAACTGTTTCAAAGTATATTATTGAGACGCATTCATAAAGACCATTGTTATAACATGTATTTCTGCATTATTTCCAACAATTACGCCCCTTTGTATAAAGTCATTTTCAATAAAGGTTTAGTCCACTGTTTCAAAGTACATTATTGACACACATTTTTTAAGAGAATTGTTATATCGTGTATTTTTGATTTATTTCCAACAATTACGCCCCTTTGTTTAAAGTCAATTTAAATACAGGTTTAGTCCACTGTTTCAAAGTATATTATTGATACACATTCATAATGACCATTGTTATAACGTGTATTTCTGCATTATTTCCAACAATTACGCCCCTTTGTTGAAAGTCATTTTCAATAAAGGTTTAGTCCACTGTTTCAAAGCATATTATTGACACACATTCATGAAGACCATTGTTATAGCGCGTATTTCTGCATTATTTTCAACAATTACGCCCCTTTGTTGAAAGTCATTTTAAATAAAGGTTCAGTCCATTGTTTCAAAGTATATTATTGACACACATTCATGAAGACCATTGTTATAACGTGTATTTCTGCATTATTTCCAACAGTTACGTCCCTTTGTTGAAAGGATTTTTAAATAAAGGTTTAGTCCACTGTTTCAAAGTATATTATTGACACAGATATTTAAAGAGCATTTTTATATTGTATATTTATGCTTTATATCGAACAATTACGTCCCTTTTTTTAAATCAATTTAAATAAAGGTTTATTCAACTGTTTCAAAGTATATTATTGACAATTATTCATGAAGACCGTTGTTATAACGTGTATTTCTGCATTATTTCCAACAATTACGCCCCTTTGTTGAAAGTCATTTTCAATAAAGGTTTAGTCCACTGTTTCAGAGTATATTATTGACACAAATATTTGAAGAGCATCGTTATACCGATCATTCCTTCATAATTCCCAACAATTAATGCTCCTTTGTTAAAAATCAATTTAAATAAAGGTTTAGTCAACTGTTTCAAAGTATATTATTGACACACATTCATATACACATATTGTATTCACATTCATATATTCATATTGACTCACATTCATATCCCATTGTTATAGCAACAAAGGGACAATTACGTCCCTTTGTTGAAAGTCATTTTATATAAAAGTTTAGTCAACTGTTTCAAAGTATATTATTGACACACATTCATAAAGACCATTGTTATAAAGTGTATTTCTGCATCATTTCCAACAATTACGCCCCTTTGTTGAATCTCATTTTCAATAAAGGTTTAGTCCATTGTTTCAAAGCATATTATTGACACACATTTTAAAGAGCATTGTTATATCGAATATTTTTGCCTTATTTCCAATAATTACGTCCCTTTGTTGAAAGTCATTTTAAATAAAAGTTTAGTCAACTGTTTCAAAGTATATTATTGACACACATTCTTAAAGACCATTCTTATAACGTGTATTTCTGCATTAGTTAAAACAATCACGCCCCTTTTTTGAAAGTCATTTGAAATAAAGGTTTAGTCCACTGTCTCAAAGTACATTATTGACACACATTTTTAAAGATCATTGTTATATCGTGTATTTTTGAATTATTTCAAACAATTACGTCCCTTTGTTAAAAATCAATTGAAATAAAGGTTTAGTCAACTGTTTCAAATTATATTATTGACACACATTCATAAAGACCGTTGTTATAACGTGTATTTCTGCATTATTTCCAACAATTACGTCCTTTTGTTGAAAGTCATTTTAAATAAAGTTTTAGTCCACTATTTCAGAATATATTATTGACAGAAATATTTAAAGAGCATTGTTATACCGTGCATTCCTGCATAATTCCCAACAATGAACGTCCCTTTGTTGAAAGTCATTTTAAATAAAATTTTAGTCAACTGTTTCAAAGTATATTATTGAGACGCATTCATAAAGACCATTGTTATAACATGTATTTCTGCATTATTTCCAACAATTACGCCCCTTTGTATAAAGTCATTTTCAATAAAGGTTTAGTCCACTGTTTCAAAGTACATTATTGACACACATTTTTTAAGAGAACTGTTATATCGTGTATTTTTGATTTATTTCCAACAATTACGCCCCTTTGTTTAAAGTCAATTTAAATACAGGTTTTGTCCACTGTTTCAAAGTATATTATTGATACACATTCATAATGACCATTGTTATAACGTGTATTTCTGCATTATTTCCAACAATTACGCCCCTTTGTTGAAAGTCATTTTCAATAAAGGTTTAGTCCACTGTTTCAAAGCATATTATTGACACACATTCATGAAGACCATTGTTATAGCGCGTATTTCTGCATTATTTTCAACAATTACGCCCCTTCGTTGAAAGTCATTTTAAATAAAGGTTTAGTCCATTGTTTCAAAGTATATTATTGACACACATTCATGAAGACCATTGTTATAACGTGTATTTCTGCATTATTTCCAACAGTTACGTCCCTTTGTTGAAAGGATTTTTAAATAAAGGTTTAGTCCACTGTTTCAAAGTATATTATTGACACAGATATTTAAAGAGCATTGTTATATTGTATATTCATGCTTTATATCGAACAATTACGTCCCTTTTTTTTAAATCAATTTAAATAAAGATTTATTCAACTGTTTCAAAGTATATTATTGACACACATTCATAAAGACCGTTGTTATAACGTGTATTTCTGCATTATTTCCAACAATTACGCCCCTTTGTTGAAAGTCATTTTCAATAAAGGTTTAGTCCACTGTTTCAGAGTATATTATTGACACAAATATTTGAAGAGCATCGTTATACCGATCATTCCTTCATAATTCCCAACAATTAACGCTCCTTTGTTAAAAATCAATTTAAATAAAGGTTTAGTCAACTGTTTCAAAGTATATTATTGACACACATTCATATACACATATTGTATTCACATTCATATATTCATATTGACTCACATTCATATCCCATTGTTATAGCAACAAAGGGACAATTACGTCCCTTTGTTGAAAGTCATTTTATATAAAAGTTTAGTCAACTGTTTCAAAGTATATTATTGACACACATTCATAAAGACCATTGTTATAAAGTGTATTTCTGCATCATTTCCAACAATTACGCCCCTTTGTTGAATGTCATTTTCAATAAAGGTTTAGTCTATTGTTTCAAAGCATATTATTGACACACATTTTAAAGAGCATTGTTATATCGTATATTTTTGCCTTATTTCCAATAATTACGTCCCTTTGTTGAAAGTCATTTTAAATAAAAGTTTAGTCAACTGTTTCAAAGTATATTATTGACACACTTTCTTAAAGACCATTGTTATAACGTGTATTTCTGCATTAGTTAAAACAATCACGCCCCTTTTTTGAAAGTCATTTGAAATAAAGGTTTAGTCCACTGTCTCAAAGTACATTATTGACACACATTTTTAAAGATCATTGTTATATCGTGTATTTTTGCCTTATTTCTAACAATTACGTCCCTTTGTTAAAAATCAATTGAAATAAAGGTTTAGTCAACTGTTTCAAATTATATTATTGACACACATTCATAAAGACCGTTGTTATAACGTGTATTTCTGCATTATTTCCAACAATTACGTCCTTTTGTTGAAAGTCATTTTAAATAAGGTTTTAGTCCACTATTTCAGAATATATTATTGACAGAAATATTTAAAGAGCATTGTTATACCGTGCATTCCTGCATAATTCCAACAATGAACGTCCCTTTGTTGAAAGTCATTTTAAATAAAATTTTAGTCAACTGTTTCAAAGTATATTATTGAGACGCATTTATAAAGACCATTGTTATAACATGTATTTCTGCATTATTTCAACAATTACGCCCCTTTGTATAAAGTCATTTTCAATAAAGGTTTAGTCCACTGCTTCAAAGTACATTATTGACACACATTTTTTAAGAGAATTGTTATATCGTGTATTTTTGATTTATTTCCAACAATTACGCCCCTTTGTTTAAAGTCAATTTAAATACAGGTTTAGTCCACTGTTTCAAAGTTTATTATTGATACACATTCATAATGACCATTGTTATAACGTGTATTTCTGCATTATTTCCAACAATTACGCCCCTTTGTTGAAAGTCATTTTCAATAAAGGTTTAGTCCACTGTTTCAAAGCATATTATTGACACACATTCATGAAGACCATTGTTATAGCGCGTATTTCTGCATTATTTTCAACAATTACGCCCCTTTGTTGAAAGTCATTTTAAATAAAGGTTTAGTCCATTGTTTCAAAGTATATTATTGACACACATTCATGAAGACCATTGTTATAACGTGTATTTCTGCATTATTTCCAACAGTTACGTCCCTTTGTTGAAAGGATTTTTAAATAAAGGTTTAGTCCACTGTTTCAAAGTATATTATTGACACAGATATTTAAAGAGCATTGTTATATTGTATATTTATGCTTTATATCGAACAATTACGTCCCTTTTTTTAAAATCAATTTAAATAAAGGTTTATTCAACTGTTTCAAAGTATATTATTGATACACATTCATAAAGACCGTTGTTATAACGTGTATTTCTGCATTATTTCCAACAATTACGCCCCTTTGTTGAAAGTCATTTTCAATAAAGGTTTAGTCCACTGTTTCAGAGTATATTATTGACACAAATATTTGAAGAGCATCGTTATACCGATCATTCCTTCATAATTCCCAACAATTAACGCTCCTTTGTTAAAAATCAATTTAAATAAAGGTTTAGTCAACTGTTTCAAAGTATATTATTGACACACATTCATATACACATATTGTATTCACATTCATATATTCATATTGACTCACATTCATATCCCATTGTTATAGCAACAAAGGGACAATTACGTCCCTTTGTTGAAAGTCATTTTATATAAAAGTTTAGTCAACTGTTTCAAAGTATATTATTGACACACATTCATAAAGACCATTGTTATAAAGTGTATTTCTGCATCATTTCCAACAATTACGCCCCTTTGTTGAATGTCATTTTCAATAAAGGTTTAGTCCATTGTTTCAAAGCATATTATTGACACACATTTTAAAGAGCATTGTTATATCGTATATTTTTGCCTTATTTCCAATAATTACGTCCCTTTGTTGAAAGTCATTTTAAATAAAAGTTTAGTCAACTGTTTCAAAGTATATTATTGACACACATTCTTAAAGACCATTGTTATAACGTGTATTTCTGCATTAGTTAAAACAATTACGCCCCTTTTTTGAAAGTCATTTGAAATAAAGGTTTAGTCCACTGTCTCAAAGTACATTATTGACACACATTTTTAAAGATCATTGTTATATCGTGTATTTTTGCCTTATTTCTAACAATTACGTCCCTTTGTTGAAAGTCATTTTAAATAAAGGTTTAGTCCATTGTTTCAAAGTATATTATTGACACACATTCATAAAGACCGTTGTTATAACGTGTATTTCTGCATTATTTCCAACAATTACGTCCCTTTGTTGAAAGTCATTTTAAATAAAGTTTTAGTCCACTATTTCAGAATATATTATTGACAGAAATATTTAAAGAGCATTGTTATACCGTCCATTCCTGCATTATTCCGAACAATGAACGTCCCTTTGTTGAAAGTCATTTTAAATAAAATTTTAGTCAACTGTTTCAAAGTATATTATTGAGACGCATTCATAAAGACCATTGTTATAACATGTATTTCTGCATTATTTCCAACAATTACGCCCCTTTGTATAAAGTCATTTTCAATAAAGGTTTAGTCCACTGCTTCAAAGTACATTATTGACACACATTTTTTAAGAGAATTGTTATATCGTGTATTTTTGATTTATTTCCAACAATTACGCCCCTTTGTTTAAAGTCAATTTAAATACAGGTTTAGTCCACTGTTTCAAAGTATATTATTGATACACATTCATAATGACCATTGTTATAACGTGTATTTCTGCATTATTTCCAACAATTACGCCCCTTTGTTGAAAGTCATTTTCAATAAAGGTTTAGTCCACTGTTTCAAAGCATATTATTGACACACATTCATGAAGACCATTGTTATAGCGCGAATTTCTGCATTATTTTCAACAATTACGCCCCTTTGTTGAAAGTCATTTTAAATAAAGGTTTAGTCCATTGTTTCAAAGTATATTATTGACACACATTCATGAAGACCATTGTTATAACGTGTATTTCTGCATTATTTCCAACAGTTACGTCCCTTTGTTGAAAGGATTTTTAAATAAAGGTTTAGTCCACTGTTTCAAAGTATATTATTGACACAGATATTTAAAGAGCATTGTTATATTGTATATTTATGCTTTATATCGAACAATTACGTCCCTTTTTTTAAAATCAATTTAAATAAAGGTTTATTCAACTGTTTCAAAGTATATTATTGATACACATTCATAAAGACCGTTGTTATAACGTGTATTTCTGCATTATTTCCAACAATTACGCCCCTTTGTTGAAAGTCATTTTCAATAAAGGTTTAGTCCACTGTTTCAGAGTATATTATTGACACAAATATTTGAAGAGCATCGTTATACCGATCATTCCTTCATAATTCCCAACAATTAACGCTCCTTTGTTAAAAATCAATTTAAATAAAGGTTTAGTCAACTGTTTCAAAGTATATTATTGACACACATTCATATACAAATATTGTATTCACATTCATATATTCATATTGACTCACATTCATATCCCATTGTTATAGCAACAAAGGGACAATTACGTCCCTTTGTTGAAAGTCATTTTATATAAAAGTTTAGTCAACTGTTTCAAAGTATATTATTGACACACATTCATAAAGACCATTGTTATAAAGTGTATTTCTGCATCATTTCCAACAATTACGCCCCTTTGTTGAATGTCATTTTCAATAAAGGTTTAGTCCATTGTTTCAAAGCATATTATTGACACACATTTTAAAGAGCATTGTTATATCGTATATTTTTGCCTTATTTCCAATAATTACGTCCCTTTGTTGAAAGTCATTTTAAATAAAAGTTTAGTCAACTGTTTCAAAGTATATTATTGACACACATTCTTAAAGACCATTGTTATAACGTGTATTTCTGCATTAGTTAAAACAATTACGCCCCTTTTTTGAAAGTCATTTGAAATAAAGGTTTAGTCCACTGTCTCAAAGTACATTATTGACACACATTTTTAAAGATCATTGTTATATCGTGTATTTTTGCCTTATTTCTAACAATTACGTCCCTTTGTTGAAAGTCATTTTAAATAAAGGTTTAGTCCATTGTTTCAAAGTATATTATTGACACACATTCATAAAGACCGTTGTTATAACGTGTATTTCTGCATTATTTCCAACAATTACGTCCCTTTGTTGAAAGTCATTTTAAATAAAGTTTTAGTCCACTATTTCAGAATATATTATTGACAGAAATATTTAAAGAGCATTGTTATACCGTCCATTCCTGCATTATTCCGAACAATGAACGTCCCTTTGTTGAAAGACATTTTAAATAAAATTTTAGTCAACTGTTTCAAAGTATATTATTGAGACGCATTCATAAAGACCATTGTTATAACGTGTATTTCTGCATTATTTCCAACAATTACGCCCCTTTGTTTAAAGTCATTTTCAATAAAGGTTTAGTCCACTGTTTCAAAGTACATTATTGACACACATTTTTTAAGAGAATTGTTATATCGTGTATTTTTGCCTTATATCCCACAATTACGCCCCTTTGTTTAAAGTCAATTTAAATACAGGTTTAGTCCACTGTTTCAAAGTATATTATTGATACACATTCATAATGACCATTGTTATAACGTGTATTTCTGCATTATTTCCAACAATTACGCCCCTTTGTTGAAAGTCATTTTCAATAAAGGTTTAGTCCACTGTTTCAAAGCATATTATTGACACACATTGTTAAAGAACATTGTTATAACGTGTATTTCTGCATTATTTCCAACAATTACGCCCCTTTGTTGAAAGTCATTTTAAATAAAGGTTTAGTCCATTCTTTCAAAGTATATTATTGACACACATTCATGAAGACCATTGTTATAACGCGTATTTCTGCATTATTTTCAACAATTACGCCCCTTTGTTGAAAGTCATTTTAAATAAAGGTTTAGTCCATTGTTTCAAAGTATATTATTGACACACATTCATGAAGACCATTGTTATAACGTGTATTTCTGCATTATTTCCAACAGTTACGTCCCTTTGTTGAAAGGATTTTTAAATAAAGGTTTAGTCCACTGTTTCAAAGTATATTATTGACACAGATATTTAAAGAGCATTGTTATATTGTATATTTTTGCTTTATATCGAACAATTACGTCCCTTTTTTTAAAATCAATTTAAATAAAGGTTTATTCAACTGTTTCAAAGTATATTATTGACACACATTCATAAAGACCGTTGTTATAACGTGTATTTCTGCATTATTTCCAACAATTACGCCCCTTTGTTGAAAGTCATTTTCAATAAAGGTTTAGTCCACTGTTTCAGAGTATATTATTGACACAAATATTTAAAGAGCATCGTTATACCGATCATTCCTTCATAATTCCCAACAATTAACGCTCCTTTGTTAAAAATCAATTTAAATAAAGGTTTAGTCAACTGTTTCAAAGTATATTATTGACACACATTCATATACACATATTGTATTCACATTCATATATTCATATTGACTCACATTCATATCCCATTGTTATAGCAACAAAGGGACAATTACGTCCCTTTGTTGAAAGTCATTTTATATAAAAGTTTAGTCAACTGTTTCAAAGTATATTATTGACACACATTCATAAAGACCATTGTTATAAAGTGTATTTCTGCATCATTTCCAACAATTACGCCCCTTTGTTGAATGTCATTTTCAATAAAGGTTTAGTCCATTGTTTCAAAGCATATTATTGACACACATTTTAAAGAGCATTGTTATATCGTATATTTTTGCCTTATTTCCAATAATTACGTCCCTTTGTTGAAAGTCATTTTAAATAAAAGTTTAGTCAACTGTTTCAAAGTATATTATTGACACACATTCTTAAAGACCATTGTTATAACGTGTATTTCTGCATTAGTTAAAACAATTACGCCCCTTTTTTGAAAGTCATTTGAAATAAAGGTTTAGTCCACTGTCTCAAAGTACATTATTGACACACATTTTTAAAGATCATTGTTATATCGTGTATTTTTGCCTTATTTCTAAAAATTACGTCCCTTTGTTAAAAATCAATTGAAATAAAGGTTTAGTCAACTGTTTCAAATTATATTATTGACACACATTCATATAGACCGTTGTTATAACGTGTATTTCTGCATTATTTCCAACAATTACGTCCCTTTGTTGAAAGTCATTTTAAATAAAGTTTTAGTCCACTATTTCAGAGTATATTATTGACAGAAATATTTAAAGAGCATTGTTATACCGTGCATTCCTGCATAATTCCCAAGCATGTACGTCCCTTTGTTGAAAGTCATTTTAAATAAAATTTTAGTCAACTGTTTCAAAGTATATTATTGAGACGCATTCATAAAGACCATTGTTATAACGTGTATTTCTGCATTATTTCCAACAATTACGCCCCTTTGTATAAACTCATTTTCAATAAAGGTTTAGCCCACTGTTTCAAAGTACATTATTGACACACATTTTTTAAGAGAATTGTTATAGCGTGTATTTCTGCATTATTTCCAACAATTACGTCCCTTTGTTAAAAGGATTTTTAAATAAAGGTTTAGTGCACTGTTTCAAAGTATATTATTGACACAGATATTTAAAGAGCATTGTTAAACCGTGTATTTTAGCATTATTGCAACCAATTTCGCCCCTTTGTTGAAAGACATTTTAAATAAAGGTTCAATACACTGTTTCCTGTATATTTTTGCCTTACGTTTAACGATAATGTCTTTTTGTTCAAAGGCATTTTTAATAAAACCCTTTGATAATAAGTGCATTATTGACACACATTATAAATAGGTTGTTATACTGTGCATTCCTGCATAATTTCCAACAATTACGTCCCTTTGTTGAAAGGATATTTAAATAAAGGTTTAGTCCACTGTTTCAAAGTATATTATTGACACAGATATTTAAAGAGCATTGTTATGCCGTGTATTTCTGCATTATTTCCAAAAATTACTCCCGTTTTTTGAAAGTCATTTTCAATAAATGTTAAGTCCACTGTTTCAAAATCTATTATTGACACACATTTCTAAAGAGCATTGTTGTAGCGTGTATTTCTGCATTATTTCCAACAATTACGCCCCTTTGTTGAAAGTCAAGTATATTACTTACAAGTCAAGTATTCTACTTACAAGTATTACTTACACGTCAAGTATATTACAAGTATGTTAAAAGTCAAGTATTCTACTTACAAGTATTATTTACAAGCCAAGTATATTACTTACATTCAAGTATATTACGCCCCTTTGTTGAAAGGCAAAGTATATTATTGACACACATTCTTAAAGGCCATTGTTTTAACGTGTATTTTCTCATTATTTCATACAATTACGCCCCTTTGTTGAAAGTCATTTGAAATAAAGGTTTAGTCCACTATTTCCTAAGTAAGTTTAATCCACTGTTAGTTGTGTCGTTTAGTCCACTGTTTCAGAGTATATTATTGACACAAATATTCTAAAGAGCATCGTTATAGCGTTCATTCCTTCATAATTCCCAACAATTAACGCCCCTTTGTTAAAAATCAATTTTAAATAAAGGTTTAGTCCAACTGTTTCAAAGTATATTATTGACACACATTCATATACACATATTGTATTCACATTGTTATATTCAGATTGACTCACATTCATATGCCATTGTTATAGCAACAAAGGGCAATTACGTCCCTTTGTTGAAAGTCATTTTAAATAAAGGTTTAGTCAACTGTTTCAAAGTATATTATTGACACACATTCATAAAGACCATTGTTATAAACGTGTATTTCTGCATCATTTCCAACAATTACGCCCCTTTGTTGAATGTCATTTTCAATAAAGGTTTAG
>JAWZYV010016854.1:0-37645 GCA_038373885.1 Cheiracanthium punctorium | reverse complement strand
TGTACCTAAAAAATATATTTTTAAAGTGACTGTTAAGTTTTACAGTTATGTATTGCTAAATTCTAAATAAATATGTGATTGTTCAATTTTAAAATGGTAAAATATCTACTTTTTTTTGGCTAATGTCATAATTTGCTACAAACTCATTGTGAGAAAAAACATTTTGCCATAGTACATACACTAGTTTTTTAAGGATTATGAATAACTATAAATGGAAAAACTGTTTTAACACATTAGCCTTATTAGAAAGTGATTATTGATTATGTGTGTACCTAAATTACCAAAAAATGGAAAAGTTGCCATATGTGGCAAATATCCAAGCTGTAAAAAAGTCCATTATCATCATTTTTAAATAATTAGTAATTAAAAACATTTTCATTATGCTATTTGCTATTGAGATGAAAAAAATATGTGTATTTTGATTCTAAATACACCAATCTGCCAGTCATAAGAATATATGGAGAACTGTTTTATTGATAACCTTACGGAAAATTATTATTAATTATACGCTTGTGCAACTCATTGAAGAATTAAAAGTTACCGTTGGCCACAATTATTCAATCTGTTTCCAGTTTTTAAAATTTTTTAGATAAAATCATACAAGACGGTGCACACCCCATGTAAACGCGACGGCAGTCGCTGGAGATTGGCGGTTGCCAAGCCCCAGCAATTGTTGCTAACCATTTTGCACGATCAGCAAAGCCAAAGTGTTTTAACGCATTAAAATTGCACATATATTCCACTAACAAAAACATTAAAACAAAATACACCGTCCTTATTTAACCTAAAAAAGGTCTGCAAATTCAGTAACTATTAATTTAAAATGAGCTACCAATGGGCAGTTTTTAACAGCAACAACAACAAAAAAAAAAAAACTCAGTGGATTAAGCAATCTAATTTTTCAGCTAATGTAAACTGGGCAAACACTGGCCCATTTTCAACCCGAAAAAACATCGGTGGATTAAACAACCTAGTTGTACACCTCATATAAAGTCAGTATGATTAGAATAGCACTTACAAAAACATCAAATATCAATTTAAAATTCACATTAAAAACCTTAAACTTTGCAAAGATTTGTTAAAAAATACACTTACCTTTATTTTTTTTAATTAACTGCTCAGAAATGCCCCTAACACCCACCAGCTTATAACGTAAAACCAGCATGCTTTCATTAACTTAATAAAATTACTACTGCCATCCTCCGGAGATATATTTCGGTAGCATGGCCCACGACCATCATCAGTCCGTCATCTTCCTCGTGGGAATGATGTGGCTTCCTGCCTCCTCTTCTTTCGCGCTGTTCTTTCTGCGCATGACATCATGCACAGAAAGAACGCCGCGAAAGAAGAGGCAGGAAGCCACATCATTCCCACGAGGAAGATGACGGACTGATGATGGTCGTGGGCTATGCGACCGAAATATATCTCCGGAGGATGACAGTAGTAATTTTATTAAGTTAACTATGGGAATACCTCCGTATTACATTTTAACCTTTTAAACAGCATGCTTTCTTTTATTTAGTTTTATATTGACACTGCATTTCTAACAAACACACTCACTGGCTGATAACGTAAAACCAATATGCTTTATTTTATTTAGCTTTATATTCACACCATATTTCTAACAAACACATATACACTTTCTTTTCATACAATAACATAACATATTTCATTCCCTTCCATCCATAACATGAAACAATTTCAAATTCCGAAACTGACGATACACATTTTTTTATGGTTGCCAGTCAAAAATACAACCGGCAGGTTACTTCACTCCCGCTGTGCATCGCCCATGATGGCGCCAGAATGATCACCAAATGAAACGTAAACACAAACATTGATATGTAAACAGCACCAGATATGGAATATAGTCCCTTTTTTATTGCCATGGAATGACCTAGTACCTTTAAATTTTAACTTTTAATGTAAGTAATTAAATTTAGTAGAGCCCCTTTGAACTAGTAAGTTCATTTGTGACTCAGTAAATAATTATGTATCAATAATTTAAGGATTGCTTTCATAAAATATAGAATAGTAAAACTGAATTCAATGCCTAGTATTCGTTTATATATATATACCGTATTAGCATGAATATAACATAATGTTTTCCGACCAAATCTTGTAGGTTAGAGAAGGGACATACATCTAATAAATGAGGGATTTTACTAAAGGAGCAGCACTTTGATGTGATCGAGTTACACAAAAAATGAAATTCTGTGAGAAAGTTACCTGTTAAATTTGGTTGTGGGAAAACCCAAACAGCAAATTCTCAAGCAAATATATTTTATTATGGCAAATTCAGAATACGCAAAGAATATCAGGATAAATGCTCTTTTTGACAGATGTAAGAAATGAAGTTGAGGGAGAAGTTATCTCGGGGAGAGAAAAAAGAATGAAACAATTGGAAATTTTTAAATATCTTATTAAAATTTAAACTTTAAAATATGTTTGTATTAAGTACTTATGTATTAGTACACAATTTCATAAATAGCAAAACAAACTATATTTTTTAGCATTTTTTTCTTGCCTATAAAATGTTTATACCTCTTTGAGCGACCATCGCTCTTAACTACTGATTTTTCAGGGAACGGAGGGTGGTCGCTCCTGAGAAGTTTCATTGCATATACAAGGCATACTTGGTAAGTTCCATTTTGAAAAAAAAACAATAGTAAAAAAATTTTTTTTCAAGCCAGTTTTATTTTTATATGAAAGAGCTTACCTTAAACTATTTTTCTACATAGTTTCCACCAATGTTCAAATACTTTTCATAGTGGGTTACCAGCTTTTTTACACCTGCTTTATAGAAACTTCCCGCCAATGACAATAACCGCGACTCCACAGCATTTTTCATCTCATCGTCGGATCCGAAGTTTTCCACCTAGCTCACACTTCGTGTGCAGGCCTGCATGACACTGCTCAGCCCATACTGCTGGTGACACTCAAATGATGATTTGACAATTTCATTGGGAGCCGTTTGATCACCCATTGTACAACCCATACTTGCTGCCGACTAACACTTTTTCCTGCACATGAAGCATAAGCTAGGAGGAAAGTGCTTTGGATCCGATTATAGGGTGAAAAGAGTCATGGTTATCATCATTGGTGGGAACTTTCTATTGAAGAAGGTATAGAAAAGCTGGTAACCCACTACAAAAAGTGTTAGAGCATTGGCGGAAACTATGTAGAAAAATAGTTTAAGGTATGCTCTTTCATGTAAAAGTAAAATTGGCTTGAAAAAATTCTTTCCAAACGGAACTTACTTTCCGAATACTCCTGGTACATACAATGAAAAATTTGGCTAATTCGAACTTGATTAATTCAAAATTTCTGCTCAGTCCCTTGAAATCTTTCTTATTTATTTTCTCTCTTTGAGGGAATGTGTTCGAATTGTTGGATGTTTCAAACGTTATCTCTTGTCCCTTCAACTTCAAATTATCCATGTTTGTCTGTCTATATTAAAAAAGTGTGAAGATCAAGTGCATTTTTATTGTATAACTTGCTTATTTGTTTTAAATAACATTTCTTTCTAGAAAATGGACAATGAGAAACTATCCAAAACCAAACCTTTTAGCAAAAGTGACAATCACACATGGGTTGGACCTCCTCATCCAGAGTCTAATTTAAGACTGAAAGTGTTTCCTACTTCAAAAGAACTCACTAAAGAAGAAGCACATTTTTATGATAGAAGCAGAGAAATTCAGGACTGGAATCAAGAATATTGGTTATCACACAATAGAGACTTTGAACAAGTAATTATGATATTTTTACTTTTTTCTTGTAAAAACAATAATGTACTCCCAGTAAAAAAAAATTTCTGCATCACGAAGATTGCTGTAATGAAAATTTGACTATATTGTTCTGCAAGCTAAAAAAATAATCTGCAGCATCTGGTGCCATGCTGCATGGTTTTTTGTTCCCAGGGATACACTTAAAATCCAACGTAGCCTAAATTTTGATTTTTTTTATGAAATTATTAATTAAATATTAATATTTCAATCATTAATATACAATCTAAATTTGCTTTGCATCAATTTATTCAAGGTTACTCAGTGAACTGTGTGAATCTCTAAGGATAGGAAGAATTTTATTTTTATGAGAAATGTTAAAAAAAGTGTATTTGGTCTAAAGCCTGGAAATGTCTCAGACTTGACCTAAAAGAAAAGGAAGCCACATTTTAAAATAACTCTTGATTTCCTGTTAAATTCATGAAATTAAAAAAAAATTATTATATTCTATGCAAAAGCTGTTTTTTTTTAATTATTACTAAAGATTATTTGTAGTGCTAATGTTATAGGATAAAATCACAAAACTATTTTTATAAACAGGGCTCCATTTAGGCAGGGTCAGCTGGGTGCAGCTCCCTGATGCTTTTTTTGTAGAAAAAATGCACTTTTATTCAAGTTAACACCCCAATGACAAAAAATGACCCTCCTTTGTCCTTGAAGTGTTTTGTTCCTTTCCATATTTATTTTTGAATCTCTAACTTAAGTTTCTTTAGCCCTTTTATCTGTTCAGTTGTGGCTATAGTTTTTATCATAATCTCCTTTGCCACTATTCCAATATTGCCAGTCTATGTAGGTGACCAGCTAGTTGTTAAAATCAACAGAAGAATACTTATAATGGCTATATGATAATCTGGAAAAAAATTAGCTATTGTTGTTTCCATTTTCAAATTTTGATAAACTGAAGTATTATGAGCTGTGTGTTAAAAAATACTAACTTCACAATTGCCCCATTTACATACACAAAAATGACGGAACTTTTTCCACTTTCAACCCCGCTTCCCCCTAAGTGGGGAAAACACCGGGTTTCCCCACTTAGGGGGAACCCGGTTTTTAAAAGCATACTTTTATGATTTGCTGATTTTAAATTTAAAAAAATCCAATTATTGCACTAGTTTTTGTTGAACCAACATTTATGTACCTAGACGTATAATCAGTTATTATTTATGTGTCAAATGCAACTTAATTATGTATTTAAATATTTAGCATAATTGTTCGTTGCCTTAATTACTCCTTTGGAAAAGAAAATACTCTTTCTAAAAAGGTTAAGGAGTATTTTTACTCTTCTGAAAAAATCCTAGGTCGATCACTGTTTAGAGCCCATTTTAAGAAATAAAATGCCTTTTAAAAATAATAATGCCTATTTTTTAAACCTTTGTGCCTTCCTCTTTTTCCCAATTTGAATGAGCTCTGTGGGTAAAGTTCTTATCAAACCACTGTTCACAGGAAAAAACACTCAAAATACTGGTGTTAAAAGATAAAATAAATAAAAACTTTGTAAAAAACCCACATAAAAAGATATTTATAACAAGAAATCTTTTTATGTGTGTTTTTTACACAAAGTTTTTATTTATTTTTTCACTGTTCACAAGTTTTGCTTAAAAAATTATAATTCGATACTGTAACATTTATTTTCATTAGATTTTATCTACTTTTCTGTTTGTACTAAAAGTGATAAGTTTGAAGGTACTCTTCTGAATGGTGAATAACACTAGCATTAGTAGTCATTTTGATTATTACTTTAATTAAATAGAATGCAACTTTTTCATTTTCAAACAGATTATTTTACCCCCTTAAATTTTTTCTAATCATTCATTAAGGTTACATAAACAAAGCTTTGTACATTTGCAGTAAGTAATTTATTAGTTATTTGTGATGTAAAGTCAACTCTGTAATCCGCAGATCTAAAATCCACAAATCTCTATAATCAACAATAGTGTTTAGTTGTAATCATTGAAATTTACAGTTTGTAGTTGGTGGTTAATTACATAGATAAATTCAAATTATGTTATGGAATTCAAAATGAATGGAAAATTTGATGTTTTATTTTCCTTTTGTTGGGTGTATTCTGGCAATCAGTAAAGTTGTTTTTGTTCATTACTGACACTTAATCACAGAGTTTTGGTAAAAAATATGTGGAAATGGTCAACGAACTAATACTTAAATAATTTCGTCTGTTGTGCGTGGAACTCTAGACGTTAGAGAAACAAACTATTACAAATTTCCACAAAGTTTTTTTTTTAAATTTGACTATCATAATGGCAGGTTATGTATGAAATGATTCGATAGTTTTGCTCTGATTGAATGAATTTTAATCATGTGTGTTAGAAAAATATCTGCTTCCTCCCATATGAAGGACGTACACAGCTAGCAGTGGCGGATCCAGCAAAGCAGCAGTAGGGGCAGTTGCACCTCCCGAGAAAATTAAGTTTGTACTTCATAAAATGGTAAATTAGATGAACAGAAAATATATATATATATATAGATACACCTATATATTTTGATCTTACTTATTACCTTTGAAAACTTATTTCGAGCACTTGTAAAACACTAATGAAATAATCATAAAATTACTGTTAAATTATTCTTCAGATGAGCAATTCTTGTTAAGTTTCCAAACCTTGCAGCAAAATTTGCTGCAGTTTCTTATGTAAGTTTTTGCTAACAGGTAACTTTTCTTAAGGTTAAAAAAAAAAAAAAAAGAGGGAAAAAGCCCAGCCCACCATGAAAAACAAGAATTTTAATCGGTGAGAAAAAAAAAAGAAAAAAAAATAGAATAGAATAAAATAAAATAAAAGTCCAGGTTTTATTTATTTTCTGGAAACTTTTAAATATTGATTTAGTGTTAAATATTTTAACTAAATTAGTCAATCACAAATTAGGGAATGCAATCCCGATCCAGCTAGAACGGGATCCTGCGGGATCCTGCACAAATATTTACGGGACCAGTCCCACGGGATTACGATCCTAATCCCGCGGGATTTATACTGAGAAATAAATTATTTTTTATTACAGTTTCACGCCACTTTCTCAATAAATAGAACGAAAATTTTTGAATATTCACGTCGCTTATCTAACAATATACGAATCAATAATTACAAATTTTAATTTTAATTTTTTTATATATCTTCCAATGGGAGTCTGAATCAAACATCTAAATCTAAATTTTTCGCGAACTTCCAATCCCAAATGAATTGAAATATTTCATAGTAATTTATCTCTTAGCGAACAGTCACGAATTAATTAGAAAAAGTTTTAATTTCAGTTTTTAATTTTTTTAAATTCACACATTTAATTATTTTACTAAAATTAAATCTAGACCAGGAAATGATTCAATTGGATTTGTACGATTTTGTACGTTCATTTTTCAGCAACTAAGAAAATAATGTAAGTGTGTGAATGTAGTATTTATAAATTGTATTTTTCTGTAAATTCCTGAATTTTAGCAACTAACATAACTAGGTAATACTAATATAATGAGACATAACTTAGTATATCATACTGAAAATCATTATTTTAATTTTCATATTTCTGTAAGTTATTGTATAAATTATCTCATAAGATTAATTATTATTATTAAAGTTAAACTTCATAGTGCTTAAAATCATACTTTTTTATTTTTCTCTGTTGAAATGAAGTCCTAGCTAAATGAAATGTCAATCCCGTGGGATTGCGGGATCCCGCGGGATCAGTAAATCTCAATCCCGAAATCCCGCAAGACGAAAAACAGTGCGGGATTGCATTCCCTATCACAAATGTGATCACATTAAAATACTTAAATTTGAATTTCAGTGATTAAGAGTTATCACTAGCATTATTGATTATTGCATATGTTAATGCAATGCAGCTACAATTAGACTTCTTTCAAAGGATTCAAATTTATTATAGTTAGTTATTACATACATTATTAAAAATACTATTTGCCAGAATTAAAATTTTTGTTTGTAAAATTGAAAACTTCCCTATCATAATTTCATGTATTTTATTATGTAATAAATAAAAATATCAGACGTTGCTGAATGGAAACTGACTTTCTTAACTTTAGTACTTTAAACAAAAAAATCTGATGTGTCCAACACATGACTTCCTTGCACGTCTATTAAATCAAAAATGTTTCTTACGCACTTCCTCTAAACTTATTTGTTTGAAAGATATAAAATATCAATAATAGTAAGATATAGCGATTTCTAGCCAAACATTTCGATATCGCCAAGCTGAATTCAATTTGAAAGATTTCTTTCTGACACTTTATTTGGCGATATTTCACCAAAAGCCGACAAACTTGAAATAGTTTGCGAGATTTTGGGGATAGCCAAAGTAGTCATTGACCACAGACTTTCAATGAATTCAATGCATCCATACACCTTAATGTATTTAAAGCCATTTGGCTCACCCTGTAAATAAATTCCCAGTCGATTGCTGTCAAAAAAGATATTGAAAACCGTTAGATATTATAATATAGTTCTAAATACAAAAGTTCAAAATTCTACGGGTTAAAGTTTTAGAGTTATACAAAATACGAAATAATTTTTGGTGCCAAATTTGGCGATATTTCGGCGAAACTCGTCAATGTCGACGACATTTGGCGAGATATTAAGCATGGACCAACAATGACAGATTATCGCCAAATTTGGCGATATTTCGCCAAAACTCGCCAAGAACGATGACAAATGGCGATACTTTGGGCATGGATCCAATGACTGACTATCGCCAAATTTGGCGACATTTCGGCAAAACTCGCCAAGGTCGAGGACAGACGGCGAGATTTTGGGCATGTACCAAACAATGACTGTCTACAATTGTATTATATTGAAGATGTCCATAGACATTAAAGTACTGAAATTCTTTTCGGTGGTCCTGTAAATAAACTCTCCAGTAGATTTTAACCAAAAATCGAGATGCACAACTAGATGTTACAACAATCTTATATATGGAATTTCATAATAGTTTTTGAGATTTGAGAGTTAAATATGCACACACGTACACAAAAAAATCGCCAAGCTTGGCGACTTTTGGCATAGTTCTTGAGGGAGGCACGTGACCGTGGTCGGACCATTACCTAACTTATGTGGTAGGACGGTATTGTGCTTGAAATGGATGAATCTCCTAAAATTGCCATTGACCATAATGTATTGGAAATCTTTTGAGTGTTCCTGTAGCAGAACTGTAAATGATAAAGACACTTTTTTAATGGAAAAATTTATTTTCTAACTCTTTACAGCATATATCACTTCTGAGTCGTTTGAAATAGCCCAATACCTCTAAAAAACGCTTTGATGAATTTCGGTAAATAGAGCGTAATGTATTTCGAATCTTTTAGGCGGTTCTGTAGATAAACTATCCAGTCGAATGGAACCGAAAGGGGAGGTGCACAACTAGATGTTACAACAATCCTAAATATAAAGTTTCGACATTCTACGCCTCATATTTTTTGAGATATGCGAGTTTAATGAATTTCGGCCCATAGAGCGTAATGCATTTCGAATCTTTTGTGCGGTCCTGTACATAAACTATTCATTCGATTGCGACCAAAAGGGGAGGTGCACAACTAGATCATAGAGCAATCCTAAATATCAAATCTCAACATTCTACGACCCATAGTTTTTGAGATATGCGAGTTACATACATACGTTCGTACGTACAGACGGCATATAAAAACTGACCACAATAAAATCGCCGCTGGTCAAAATGAGTTGCAGACGCGTTCATATGATCGTGCATGCTAGCCTACGATGAGATGCATCGAAAAAATTCTTAAAATTAAATTTAGAGGTAGTCAAAATCGGATTTTTTGTCGAAATTTGGCCCCCAAAATTTTTCGGGATCACATTACTTCCTTATACTACGTACAAGGAAGTAATAAGAAAGCAGCAATAATATTACATCAGATATAAAATTTAGTCAGTCTGGACTTCTGTGGGATGTGCATAATTTGATTGCTAATGACTATGTACTCTTTTCAGTGTGTTACTACCCTTTTTTTCTGTCAGTCCTTAAACGACTGTGATTTAAACTGACAAATTTTCACACAGGATTCACGAAATATACATAAATTCTCAAATTATCACAAAACCACAAAAATTGGATTACTTTTAAAATTTGACTTTTAGGAACCATAGGATAATTAATTGAATTTTTTAATTGATTAAAAATTTTTGAAGACCATAACAAAGACTAGGTGATTTTCAATTTTAAAGTTTTATAATAAAATCTTTACACACTTTAAATTTTTAGTATGCAGGGTGTCCCAATAAGATAGTTGCACTATTTAATTTTTTATCTATTAGAGATAAGAGGGCGATGTAAATTGAAAAAATGTTCAAAACAAGGTAGGAAAAAAGACTACATTAAGAAAACGTTCCACTCATTAATTTTTAAGAAGTTACACATTTTAAATATGTGCAAAAATTCCCAATTAGCAAAATGTGCACCCTGCACTCATGAGGTGATGGACAAAATTGTAGAATTACTCCCTAAGAACTGTCAGATGTATGAAGAGAAATATCTTCTGATTTAATAAATTTTCAGTGTCTCTCGAAAGGGGAGGGGGAACCTCACATCAAATGATCGTGTTTCTGGAATTATACAATAATTATGAAAAAAAAACAAATATATTTCAGAGATGTTTTACAATGAAAAGCTGAACTTTTGTTTATCTCCTCATCATTATATGGGGAGCATTTTAGTAACTGGGAATTTTTTGTACGGGCAACATACACAAATTTAAAAACTTTAACTTTTTGAAAATTAACGAGACGAATTCTTCTCATATATTTCTCTTCTTACACTGTTTTAAACATATTTTCATTTTTCATTACCCACTTATCTCTAATAGATAAAGAATCAATGCTTGTTACTACCTTTTTTGGACACCCTGTATATAAATGCACATATACACAAAATAATGACTTAAAATTATTTTTAAAAAATGCTTTAAATATATTATGTTTATGCTAAAAATTTCTTGATGAAGTGATCTAAAAGTGCGAAAGTGTACCAAAAGCCTAATGTCATTAAAATTCAGACCTTGGTCTGGTACTGACAGTAATTGTTATAATCTTAATCATTATTATAATCATTTTTGTGTCTGTAGTAAAAGTTAAAACTGTAATTTTGAAATAAAAACAACTGTACAAAATTTTGGGTCTTTTCAAAAGGGCCCACCAGAAAAAACCAACTCGAGTTTTTTTGAGCTGATTAACAAATCTTTTGGAAAACCTTTATTTCTGTGCTACTAAAAATATCAATGGATCATACTAAAATTTGGATAAGCTAAGTAAAAACATTTTAACCTTTAAATATATGATGAATTTCACAGACGTTCATTCGATAGCCACGAGTGTAAGCTAATTTCCATGTATCGGTTTTGTGAATAACTAAATAATTTTTCCAAAAACATGAAGAAGTACAGTAACTTTTGAGATTTAGAGACGAGAACAAATCAATGAATTGTGGTATAATGGCTCAAATTTAATTTTGGCTGTTTTTTTCTGACTAATAGATCAAAATGTTCTGTTTGTAATTATCCCTAACTATGTAAGTTTAATTTAGATTTCAGTTCCACACACAGTTTTGTATACTATTTAGAGCAGTGAATCATTGAAATTAATTTTAATGGTATAGCAGAAAAATAAAAAAATGGAAGGGGACATAAGTGATTCATTTGTCTATTGTTATTCTTCTGGTCACTCAATAGAAATCCTATACATTCATCACTTCAATTTTCTCATCGTAATTACTTTTGTAGTAACATAAGTTTAATTGTAATCTAAGTTTTAGAAATTACTGGCAACAAATGGTAAAACAGAGACACAAAATTGGTAATAATTACATATACCCTTTAGAGCTAAGTAAATACATCAAACCCCACCCCCACCCCCTCGCAAAAAAATAAACAAACACCACAGTTTTATTACAATAGATTATTTGCCATGACCTATAACTAATGTACTGTAGCACTTATCACAGGAAGATTAATAGAAAAGAAATTTTTAACATAGTGTTTCACTCTTGCACCCTCTGACACGGAACCGCCCCTGACAGCCAGTAACTCATATAAGCTGATGAAAAAATAATCTCAACTATTTGTAAAAATTCAACTCTGAAACTGAATTAAATGAAGAAGTCAAATAAATTCTCTTCAGGAAGGTTTATCTTAAGGTTTCAAATGTTTTAACGTTCTTCTAAAATTAGTCATTTGCAATATAACTGGAAATAATGACTGCTAATAAACTCCAAGATAACATATTTAAACTCAAATCAAAAGCCTTGAAACAAACAGTAATTGATTCCATATTTGCAAAATTGGAAAAGTTGTGAAATGCAAAAAATTAAATAATTTTGTTTTTTATGCATTTTACATAAATTTTTTATTAAACTAAAGTGTGAGAACATATTCTTACTTTTAATTTATTCATTAATAATACTATTTTCATAATTGTTACTTTATAATTAAAGGAGAGAATAAGTAAGCAAAAGAACGATCTATATTCTACAAACTTATTTGGAAGCGTTCGAGAATTCATCGGTTGTGCACCGGTAACATCGGTGCCCGACCAGAGCGTTCGAAAAGGCGGAGCGTTGGAATTAACCGCGTTCGAAAACGTTTCGGTCATGTAGCGGTTGTCTGCTCAGCGTGACCAGAGCGCAACCAGAATGACCCTGCTAGCGAGGTGGGTTATTCCGGTTATTAGCGTAGTGTTGCCAATGTTTATTTTTGTTTGCTTGGCTTGGAATTAGATGTGGTGAGGATGACCGAAACCAGTTGACAACCGTGACGTCACTTAACCGAAGAATGACTGCAACCGGTAGCACCAGTGCATAACCAACCGGTGAATTTTCGAACGGGCCCTTGGTCTCAAAGTGTGCAGATTTCAAAGAGTCTACTTTATATACCTATATGTACAGTAGACAGGCATTTTGACCACTCACAGGAAAAGCTATTTTTACCTATGTAAATTGCTTGCTTTATGAGTGATAAATATTGCTCTTAGTTGATGCAAATATTTTATTAACAATTTTATTGATAATTAATGTACTGAATTGTTACATGAATTTTAATTAGTTTTCTATTTGCCTTCAATTACAGTTAGTGATCAAAAAGACCACTAGTTTTGAACGGTGTAAATGGTCCAGTTTTTGGTATTAAATGATTTTTAGTGTTTATGTATGATACAAAAACACACTTATTATTAATTTTAAATTTGTACAAGTACAAAAATTGGGTCATTTACACCTTTCAAAATGAATAATCTTTTTGATCTCTCACTATAATTGAAGATATACAGAAAATGCCATAATACTAATGGTAAGCTACATTTGACCAACACCTTATCATTTTATACTGGGTTATACTTAAATAGTTTACACCTTAATACAATAACAGCAGTCTGCAATTATATTAAAAAATGGTTGGAACAATCTATAAATTTTATTTCATTGTTATGTTTTATTATTTGGAAATCCAGTGAGAGCTGATGTGTATACATATATATTTTTATATCTCAGATAAATAAAGATAAAATCAATAAAAAATATTAATTAATTTTTTTTCTTCATAATAGTAAGATTTTTACTCTTTAAATTTGACCATCTTGATAACTTAATTTGTCTTACAGCTTTTCGAAACAATGTCAAATCAAATTCAACTCTTCTAAAACAATCAAAGCTGTTTAAAGTAAAATTATAATTTATTAAAACAGCCATGTTTGATAAAAAAAATATAGTATTGATTTGTGTTATTATATGTTGTTGACAAATATACTTATAGCATTGTCTTTTTAAATTGTCAGTTTAGATTTCTCAATAGCATAATTAAAATTATTTTTGCATCTGATAACCGAATAATTAAAATCAATTTCAACTCAATTTCAATTTCAACTTTAACTCACTTTTTTACTTAAAATTTTTTACAGTTTTAATTAATAAAGGTAGTTTTTATTAATAAAGATTTTTACTTAAAAATTTTTATTCATAATCTTTCTTTGATTGCTTAATCTAACTAGTGATAGTATTTATTTTGAATGTAACTGAATAAGAGTTTGACAATGTTGTTCTTATCAGAAATATTTTTAAATGAATGTCATATAATGTTTTTATTGATTTTTAACTACATAACAATTTAATATAAATTTCAATCCTTTCCTCACTTTCTTTCTTCTTTATTTAAATGAGGGATTTACTTAGCTATAAATTAAAATGTTTATTAAATATAGATTTGTGTTAAAACTCATGTTGAAAACTTTAATTTATTTTATTTTTTAGTCAAAGAAATTATACATAAAGAGAAATTTGACTCAAAAAGATGTTGACTCCAACATGAGCTTAAATAATGAGCAAATGGCAGACTTTTATAGGGAGTTTTTAAATAAAAATTATGAAAAACATCTGTCATACAATTGGTAAGTTACATATTTTATTTTTCTGAAGTGGGAAACATACTCATCTTAATTACTGCACTGTAACAATAAAAATGTATTTTTTTATTAATTCTTACTTGGTAATACCTTACAACTCTTCTTCTAGAATCCTGTAATTTCATTTTAGTAAATCGATTTTAGGCCCTGAAAAATCCTTAAAAAAAACCCCTCCATATGGCTCTAGAAAAATAATTGCTTAATATTTACAAATGACACAAGTAACTTTTTACTTTGCATTTCTCATGGAAGCCAGAAGAAAACAAATCTTTGACAAAACCCTCTTTGTCTTTTCTTCCTTCTTGACCAGTGGCGTAGCCAAGGGGGGGGGGTCACAACTTCTGCATGAGGTTTTTTTGCCATACAAAATGTATATTCTTCACTCCCATATCACACACACACGTATACATATATGTGAGTTGCAGTAGTCGTAACCCTTCCACCCCTCCCCCCCCCATGAAAAATTTCTGGCTACACCACTGTTCTTGACATATTTGAAACTATGCCATGTTTAAATGAAATTATTTAAACTTTGTCAAATGACACGCGCATAAAAGATACTTATCATTCTGCAGAATAATAAGCACTTTTTATGTGCACATTATTTTACAAAATGTTAATTAGTTCATCTTTTTAAACACCAGTTACTTTAGAGCAGGGCTTAATTTCCAGCAAAAAGAGTGCCGGAGCCTTAATATTCTCTAGTGTCTTGCTATTGTTCATATTCAGCAGCATACAGTAAACCACCCGTGAACCCTGCAATACAGTAATTGGTAGCACATTCTATTAAAATAATGATAATGCAAGATTTTCCCATGTATTGAAATAAAATGAAAATAGTCTGAATTTAGCATGAAGAAATCCAAACAATACACAATAGAAAAAAAAACAAAATATGTTAGCCTCAGGATTCTCAGATCAGTATGAATCAAAAATGATTCCTGATTGGTCTGCCCATTAAAATTAGTTTGTGAGAAAAGGGTGAAACTTTTGAGTTAATGTACTGGTGGACTCTGAAGTGCAATATTCACGAGCTCCACTAGATTTTGCCTAATATATAAAAATTCGTTGCGATAAAAGAAATAGTGAGCTCCTATGCAAGTTAAGCCCTGCTTTTGAGTATTTTTTGTTAGATCAATTTTATCTCGGCCTTGTCATGTTATATTAATTAGCATTTAATCAATTCTTATTGCGACTCCACTAAAGCCTTCTTTCTGCTGCATGATGGGCTGTGAGACTAACTAGAAAAGAGTAGATAATGTAAAAGTTTTCAAGCTTTCTCAAAGAAAGAAAAGCATGTTAAGGGGACATAGTACTTTTAAACTTCCAAAATATCAATTTTTCAAAAATACTTTTAAAAAATAATTCAGATAGTTAGGAATATATTAAAACCGCATCAAAATTGAACGAAAATTACGCCCACGGCAATTAAAAGTAATCACACTAACATGGACTTTTCCTATAAACTCAGTGTAAAGAAACTTGATTTTCTCAGTTTCTGATTTTTGTACTTTCGCACAAGATTAAAAAAAAAAAGTTATAAATGGAAAGTTATGAAATTTTGCATGTAGGTTGTACCTATAGATCTTTATTCACTGAACCTCAGATTTCATTAGGGGACCAAAATATTTTATTTTATAACATGATAAATGACATTTAAAATTATTGAAATTTTTATGATTTATTATGTTATAAAATAAAATATATTGGTCCCTTTATCAAATCTGAGGTTCAGAGAATAAATATATATGCATACAACTTACATGCAAAATTTCATAACTTTCCATTTATAGCTTTTTTTTTAATCTTGTGGGAAAGTGCAAAGATCAGAAACTGAGAAAATCAAGTTTCTTTATAGTGTATTTAAAGGGAAAGCCCATGTTAGCTTTTTTGCTTTTAATTGCTGCGGGCATAATTTTCGTTCAATTTTGGTGCGGTTTGTTTTAAAATATTCCTGACAACCTGAATTATTTTTTAAAATTATTTTTGAAAAATTGATTTTTTGGACGTTTAAAGGTAGTAAGTCCCATTAAATGAATTAAGAAAATACTTAGGAAACATGGGGTCCCAAGAAAAAATATGTATGTTTGTATTGACCATTTTCAGGATGAAGATGCATTAAAAGACAATTTTATTAAAAGACAATACAATTAAAAAATCTGATTAAGTACTTTTAACTCTAAAATGAAAGTATTATTAAACTAAAACCAAATGCTATTCCATGTATCAGGTTGTAACGAAAGTTTTCCGCCACATCTACTTGAAAAACTAACTTCCAACTCCGTAGTTAACTGTCGAGTGGTTAATTACTGATATTCTTCCACAAGTTCTCGCAGGCTGGCCTCATCAACATCCATGCACTTCGTGTTAAAATTTCTGCGGTATGAAGGGCACGGACCAGCCAGAGCTCTCTGCTTCTTGAATGTCATAGTCCTTGTTTTTGAACTTTCGGTACAAAACCTGCAGAGTCACATAATACAACAATAGTACTTAAAGCTGTACACATAATTCGTTGATATTCTGTAGCTGACATTTTGCAACAGAACTGGAAGTAAATGATGTTTCTAATCCGCTAGAGTGATAGCTCCAGTTGAAACACCTTGTACTTAATGATAACTATATTATTTTACAGATTTCACAACACAGTGTTATAAAGTAAGTCTCTTTCTTTCAAATGCCAAAACTCATTTGACAAAATATGAGAAAATACTCCAACGCAAACTGTGTGATGACGATGTTTGCGGTGGCGGGAAACTTTCGTTACAACCTAATATTTTTTCAAACTTGCCAGATTAACTATCTGATAGTACCAGGAAACAGGAATGAACTGATCCCATCAAAAGAAGAGAGAAATTTTTAAAAAACGGTGATGATAAAAGAGTAAATATAATGCCAAAGAAATTACAAATTCTTTTCAATATGTATATATATTAATAGTTTTATGGCATGTTATATTAAGCCCCACCAGTGCCTGAGAGGTTCTGCTCTCGAAACTGGAAGGCAGAAGATGCCAGGTTCAAACCCCGGTCGGGCCTGTCGACCTAGCTATTCGGAGTTTTCCATGGTTTTCTCTGAAACTTTGCATAAATACGGGCTAGGATCCCTTAGAAAGTCCCCCATGGAGGGCATTCCCCCTATAGGCCTAGGACCCTCGTGCAGTCAATCACCCTTAACACAAAACACGCACACACATGCTCTATTAATGAAAATTGCAATATTTATTATAAATTAAATTTTAATTTTCCCTGCCATTGTATATTTTAAGCAGCTTGAATATTGATGATCCCATAGTTCATTTATTTATAAATAAATAAAAAAAAAGGATCAGGAATTTTTTTTTCCTGAATATTGGGAGGGGAGGGGGAGCTATTTATTTAAAAAATATTCCCAGTTGATCAATTTATTGATTTTTTTTTTTCATTCTGAAAAAGATTTGGAAATTGATACTATTTAAGTGATTTGGCTTATTCATCAAGCAACAAGACTCACAAGGTTTTATTGGACAAAGCTGAATTCTAGAAGAACAACTTTCATGAACAGTTTTAAAGCCTAAGGCTCAAAAGTATTGTCCTAATTTAATACACTAGCAAGACATAAGTTGCCTTAAGACGAAAGGGGTATCTGGGGTATGTTTCTTGATCTCTTGATTAAGATAAATTCTAAGTAATAAGAAAAAAAATGAGGGAAATTACAGAAAATCCAAATAAATTTTATACTGACTTTTATTTCTTAATTTTACACTTTATATTTTCTTAAAGCAATCAGTACTTCAGACTTCTGTAGATCAGCATTTTCCACAAAATTGTGTCCTACATTTGAAACAGGTGTTCCTTGTGTGATTTCCTTTGCAACATGTTTTGACTTTGCATTTGGAATACAAACTGAATGAACTGAGAATGTTATTTACCAGGTCATTCCAAGAATGAAACAGTGGGACGTGAATGTGAGAGGTGAGGGACATAGGTGGATGGTGCACCAGAAAAGTAGGGGGTCAAAATGTGTGCAAGTGTGTAAAAGGGGTAAAGCTTCCTTTTTTTAGGCGTAAAATTGGGCTATGGGAGTTTAATGTCATTATTGATTAAATTAACTTCTCTAATTATTGATTAAAGGACCTTCTGAAGCAAACTCTTGCTAGCTAGTACTCCTTTTCTTCTCTCGGCTAATGTATTGGGTTTTCCTCCATCATTTTTCTACGGATCATTACTTTTGAACATCGAAAAGTGGAAGGGCAAGATTCCTTTACTTTTAGAAGTGAGGGGCAGTTGCCCCCCCAAATGAGCCATCTATGGAAACGGGTATTAGGGAGGGCCAATTTGTTCCTTTCCATCTTCCTATGTATATTGTTCGAAATCGATGATTCTATGGACTTTGGGAAAAATTTTAGATATAGTGACAGTAAGCACAATAAATAAAAATAATGGAATGTCAAAATATATAGTTCAGTAGTATAAGAAATACAAATTTATAAACAGGGATAGGGCCCACATTGGCTCCGTCCATCATTCTAGTGTTAAATAATCCATATGCTACAAAGAAATTGACAGTCTTGGACTTTTGTGTTTTCCCCATGTTTTAAGAAGCATTTGAAGTAACTGGATTAACCAAAAGACTTAAAATATTCTGCTTCATTTTCTAAATCCTGAAAATTAAGAAAAGATTTTAACAATGGCATTCACTTAATGCATCTACATTAACAAGAATTTTTTTTTTTTTTTTTTTTTTTTTTTGTAAAATCTGCTTCGAAGCTAAATGAAAATGCTCTTTCCCCAAATAGTATAGATTTGCAAAATGTTGCTATTCAGTGTTTTAGAAATCTAATATAAATGCTTGGAAAATGGTGGAAAATTTGAAGGGGCAGTTACCTTCTCGTAGATTATTAGTAGGTTGTGAAAAATGGTAAATATAAAAAATGCAAGGATAGAGTTTGAAAGAAATCATGCAGATTCAAATCTGTTTTATAGCACAAATAACAAAAGATTGGAATTTCTCTTAAAATGTATCATATAGCTAGAAAACTGAGATGATTATAAGATTTGTAGATTTAAAAGAGTATAAGAGTCATTCCATGTCAAGTGGTCCAATGATTTTTACCTTTAAATTAACATAGAATTAAAATATTTTTAAAAAAAGTATCATTTTATTCAGTGTAACACGACAGCATTTACTTAACATTTTTTGAAAAATTAAGTTTTATTTAAAAAATTTAATGTGAGTAATTTTTTTAAAAATTGAACTAATTTCAAACTATTTTTTATAAACTCTGCAAAATTTGAACTTGGGATCTCAATGGGATCATAACAGAAAAAATGCTGTTTATTAGCATGTAGTCCCCCCCCCCCCCCAAAAAAAAAAGTGACAGTGTAACATGCAATAGTGTATGTAAGATTAAAAGCTGTGCCAATTATTTTAAACAATATTTTAAATCATAATAATAGTTTTAGTCAATATTTCAATGTTGCTTATGAACCAAAACAAAGAAAGAAAGAAATTAAAGAAAAACAATACAATTCACATAAAACTAGTATGGAAGCCTTAAATTTTAAATCATTTACGTATGATTTTATTCCATAAATTTTGTTTCTGTATATTTTTCAAGAGCATTTGTAACAGAATACATTTTGCTTTTTCTTAAAGTAAAAGCTTAGCCAGTTGCAGTCCATGGTTCAACCTTAGTTAAAATTTGTTCTGATTGAATGTTGAGAATATCCTGATTTCATGGATAAATAAATGATGGAGCTGGGTCATTTGTGTGCAAAAAGTTGCTGTTGCATCTTCATTTTGGAAATCTGTCACACTAACCACCATTTTTTGTCATACTTACAGGTTACAAATCCATTTATTTCAGTTATGTCCATAAAACTTCCATTTCCTTCAATATAAAATTTCCCCTTCTCAGTACTGAATGAGTATATTTTGATTGCAATTTGTCTACAACTTCAAGGAACAAAGCTATGAAAGTCTTTGTTAAAATATATGATTTACATCGCAATAGCTAATCACATCACAAAATCCAATGTGAACAAGCATTAGTGTGTGTAAATGTAGTTTTAAATATGGCTTTTCAAATGTTGCAACATATCCTAGTTTAAATGAACATACCTGTTCCTTCATTTGAGCTGTACATTAAATGTTTTCTGTGTGTGACTGGGAATGAAATACACATAAAACAGATTTAAAAATTTTTTTTTTTTTTTTTTTTTTTTTTTTTTAGTATTATGCATGGGAGATCCCAAACTCAAATTTTGATAAGATTTTAAAGAAACAGAGAAGAATCAGTATGATTTTAAAAAAATTTCATATTAATTTTAAAATTTTAAAATTTTTTTAATTAAAAAACTAAAAATATTTAAAAATACACAAATGCAACCTGGCCAGCTGGAAAATTTCAAGTTGATAATTCTGATAATCATTTTGGATAATAGTGGTAATTCTAGTATCTGTACTGTGGATTAAGCAGTCCACAAGATCTTAAAAAAAATGGTATGTTCTTCAGCTTCGACTTCTGAAAGGCATCTCACATTATTGATGATCAGCATGTTGCCAGGGAATCAACCACTTGCAAAAAATCTTTGAAAGAAATGTTGACATTTAATCCACATTTTATGGCATTCCACTCTTGTGAGAATGTTGATGCATATTTCGAACACTTCATTTGCAGTATCAACAGTTACTTCTTCTGCGATACATTCACTCTGTTGACATATTTCTCCTCTTTGCATCCATTCTTGAATCTAGCTTTTTTAAGGCAGTTTTGAACAGTCTTCTGTGTCACGCTTCTCCATGCATAGTCTGTCATTCGCAATGAATCCAGCATGTTGATTTTTGGGAGGGTACTTCTTTCATCAATGTCATTGACAAGCTTGCGGACCAGCTGTCTTCTATATTTAACTTTAAAACTTCTAATTATTCCTTGATCCATAGGTTGCAACTTTGAAGTGGTGTTTGCATGAAAGAACTTCACAGTGACATTTTTCAAAGCTGGCAGGTTGTTATGTTTACTACAGTTATCTATGAAAAGAATAATTTTCCTATTTTTCACTTGCATAGATTTGTCTAAGTATTTTAACCAATCTCTGAAGATTTCACTTGTCATTCAAGCTTTCCTTTAGCTTTGTACTAAGACTTGACTTTAGCGAAGCCTCTAGGTTTTTCTGAGCGTCCGATCATGAGAGGTGGAAGTTTTTCTGATCTGTCTTCATTGGCAGTTAACAGCACGGTCAAACAAACTTGGCTTTGTTTTCCACCTTTGCATTCTTAATCCTTAAACATGGCAGTTTTGTCAGGTAAGCATTGATAAAACAGTCCCTTCTCATCTGCATTGAAAATATTCTTTGGTTTATATCATTTCACTAGAGCAGGGATGTCTTTTATCCATTCTTCACACACATTTTCCGGAACAGATGTGCTTTCACCGCAAAGTTTGCGAATAGCAATTTGATGCCTATTTTTAAAGCTTTTGAGCCATCCACTGCTGCCTTTGAAATGCTCTCCATGTCGAAGTTCTTTGGTGAAATCTTCCGCTTTTCTTTGAATCATCTGTACACTGATAGAGATTTCTTGGTTATTGCATAAACCATTTTTTGATGCACTCATTGGAAAAGTACATTTTCTACTTTTTTTTTTGTCTTCTTATTGCTTAAAAACTTTTGTTGCACAATTTCTCAATCTTTTATTATAGTAGAGAGTGTGCTAGCTGGTATCCCAAACTTGACTGAAATTTCTGTTTCCATTGATGGATTTTCATCCAGGAATTCTAGAATTTTGATTTTTTTTCATCAGTGGATAGAAAAAAATCAAAATAAATAACTGGCCCCTGGTGGTTATACCCACCATAAACATTTCTATGCTCATGCCTTGCCCATCAATCAACCCTTCAATTATTGTGCGAGTTATTGTGAGCTCCTCTCGTTTCAACTCAGTGATACTGGACAGAGACATTTCGGAATTCCAAGAAATACCCTCTTCCCCAACCTGTCTACACTCACTTCCTGCTTAATGTGATGTTTTTCCTCCAAGGCTATGGGATTTTTCTTCGCTTGCAGGGGTAGGAAGTTTTCTGTTGTTTAAAAGGGGTGATTGTTGGGCATCTATTTTTGTAATTTATCTAAATTCAAAATTTTTCGTATCTGAAATTTGAGGTATGGAGGTTTAGAAGGAAATTTTTTTGAGATAAACATGGAGAAAACATTGAATTTAGAATGTAAATATAGTGGATCTCAGAAATTTCGAAATATAGCTATTGTCAAGATAAACAGGTTCGAGTGTATATTAAATTTTATATGTACTGTCCTATTTAAACTGTATTTTTTAAATGATGTATGTATTTCTGTTTTAAATTATGATATTTGTAAACAAAAGTGTGCTATTTTCTTTTAAAATATGTATAATACTTTTTCTGAAGAAGAAAAAAATGTATGAAAGTTCATTGCAGTTGTTTATACGTTGAAAAGGGACATTTTGTCCTCGCTCTTTCTCTCTCTCTTCTTTTTTTCCCATTAAATCATATAGTACTTATTCCATTGATTTTGTTCTAATTCTCAAAATGCCCATCTATGTTAGAATATTCATTTGATATTTTAAATTTCCAAATTTCTGATCATTTCTTTTAAACATTTGAATTTAAGTTTATTCATTTTAATTAAATGAAGATGTCGTACTTGACCAGAAGCCTGTCCATTGAAACTAGCTTGATCATCTAGTTAATAAAGAATATTTATGTTTGTAGAACAATATACTATTGGAGTGAATTCAACATTACCCACTCTCCAGTAGAAGCTTGAGAATGACAAATTCTAGCATGAAACAAATAAGATCTGTGCAATGCCTCAGTATTTATTTGCCACTTGTGCTGTAAATTCACAACAGTCTGTCACAGGGGCGTAGCCAGAAATTTTTCATGAGGGGGGTTACGACTACTAAAACTCATATATATGTATACGTGTGTGTGATAATGTAGTGAAGAATATACATTTTGTATGGCAAAAAATTATTTTGCCATACCCCTTGGGGGGGGGGGGGTATGACCCCCATAACCCCCTCCCCCCTTGGCTACGCCCCTGGTCTGTTACTGTATAAAGGTAATTAACTTACATAATTTTTTTTATCAATAATATCAAATTGAAACAGTTCTTCAATAGACAAAGACAAATGTGGTGTAGTTCTGAACTTATTTAATTGTTATATCCAACATTACAGAGTACAGGAAGTGTTACAAAATATACATGCACACAAAAGAAAAAACAGAACACATAAAATGTAAACATAGCTTTTAAATCCTAAAGATCTAATATTGGAGAACCTATCTGCAATGCAGCTGGAGCTCAACTGGCTGCAAGTTGTTCTGGTTGCCATTGGATGGTGTCTGATAAATTACAAAATGGATAAAATAGTATAAATAGTAATAAAATTTCTTGCTTATTTGTTAATGTAACGTTTATCGATTTAACATACTTTACTTTTTCTATTGTAATGCACCTAATAATACTACTTTATTTTTTTATTTTTTTACAGGCAATGGTATAAAAGAAATTTTGAATTGATATATCTCTCAGCCAAGGCACAAATATCAAAGTTTAAAAAAAAGAAATAGTATGGTTTGTAAGTCTTTCATTGCGCCAATTACAAATAGAACAACATTCTGTAAATTAACAATTATTTAATAAAGTTTATAATATTGTTGAAATTATTATGAGAAATCAATGTCTCAAAAGAATAAACATTTTTTGGAGGAACTTTTGCTGAACCTCATGTACAGAAGATCAATAATTGAGCAGGGTTCATATGCCCTCAGGGAAACCTGGAAAACAGGGAAAACTCAGGGAATTGAAAATTAGCTCTTAAAACTCAGGGAAATCTCATGGGAAAATGTAATTTTGCTTTAAAAACCTGGAAAATCCAGCTTCAACCCTGGAATTTTAAGAAAATTTACCCCCTCTCTTTATTTTTATGGTTTTCACCCTATTCAATGGTCAACTACTTCTATAATGAAGCACTCATGCAATTGGAAATGGATTATACAAGATTAATCATCTATCACACAAGACTGCTTAGGACGAATAGCACACTTGCTTCTCATTTTTGTGATTGCTCCCTTTTCTCATTTGAGTTGGAGGGGCTATTCTTTGTGTTGTGTGCTGTGCACAAAGTTAGATTGTGTAATATTATTATCACGTATATACAAATTCTGCTGATATTTGCTAGAATAGAATGTAGAATGTGTGTTCCTATAATGTTAAATATTTCATTCTTTATGCATAGGATGGCTGGATTTTACCTAGTTCTAAAGAATATGGCAATTTTTACCAATAGCCTTGTGTACTGGCAATAGTATAAAAAACATGTCTTGAAACTATCAATCAGTGAAGTGGTCCCAAAAATTCTTATTTACTTCTGTAAAGCTGTTGCATAATTTCTGATATTTTATAAGTGAAATTGAATTTAAAACCATGTTTGATATAAATGTAATCCATTGATTATGCGATAATTGCGGGGGAATATAATTTTTATTACCATAGTGCTATCATAATTTCATTATCTTAGAATGGGGCATATAAATAAAAAGTATTCAGTCTTATGTTTATTTTTTTGCGATAACCTGGAAATTCTTGAAAAATCACCTGGAAAACTCAGGGAATTTCATTTTGAAATATGAGTATGAACCCTGTTGAGGCTTTTTTTGTATGGGCAATACAAATTGTATAATATACTAGCAGCAAAACCCAGCGTTGCTCGGGTTAAAATACACCGCATGTTTTATGGTATAAAAAATATTTAAGGATCCATTTTTTAATGTAGATAATTTAGCTTTCTATCTTCGATATTGAGAGACTTATTCGACCATTAAACATGTGGTGTATAGAAAGTATATCAAATTATTTAACTAATTAACTAATTGAAATAATTATAAGTTAAAATAAGAAGCACTTTAGTAAACCAAAAATTTATGTTTTATTTACACAATTATTTACATACTATGTTATACATTTAACATATGACAAATACATATTACATATTATATTATACATTTACACTTTTATTTTTATTACATTTTTAAAAAATTTCTTTTTACAATACTTTCTTATATACTACATTTATGGTTTTATTGTCCGGACTGTAAATGAACAAATTTCGAGGTGATCCTACTCGTGAGCATGTAACAAATAATTGGCCATGTGCAAAGCATGGTTCCTTCAAGTCAACGCCACAGTATTGGAATGTTAGGCCCTGTGCTTTGTTGATAGTCATGCTGTAAGCCAACTTCACAGGGAATTGTAAGCGTTTAAAAGTAAAGGGCCATCCATTTGATAATAAAGGTATCCGTGGTATAAATACTATTTGTCCTTTTTCTTTACCAGTCATTATACTGGCTTTGATGATGTTTTTTTGTAGCTGTTTGATGCAGAGTCTCGTACCATTACACAATTTCAGCGAATTCAGATTTCGTAATAAAATAATTGGTGAACCAACTTTTAACTTAAGGCAGTGTAATGGCATTCCTGGAACATTTAATGAATTTAAAAATTCAATAGAGAAATAAATGATTTCTTGTTCATCAGTCATTGTATCAATTGACATGTAAATTTTCTCTTCTTCCAGAATCATTTCCTGGATGATGTTGTTGATGACATTAACAATGTCGTTCTTTGTGGCTAGAATAATTCGTTCGCGTAACCATTCAGAATTGGTATAATTCACAGCAATACTTGGATATACTTCATTTATAAGTTGTTCCGGTGTTTCAACAACATTACATAGATCATTAGTTAATGTAATTTGGCCAGTACTTTTGTCTATCGGATAAATGCCCTCTCCTATTTGTAAAAGTTTTTCAGAAAATTCTTGTGCCTTTTCATCTCCTGAAATTCGCGCTCTCATATTTGTTGTTAATTTAATTATTTTTACCTTTTAAATATTTATTGGATTTACGTGTTCCCATATGACCGACTTCTTTAAGCAAGCATTAATTTTATCTGCCGGCGTTGTTTTCGGAATGACAGGTAGCATTTGACGGAAATCGCCTGATAGTATTAACAGTGCACCTCCCATTACATTCGTGTTGTCGCGTAAATCTTAGTTCTATTGTTAAATCTTAGTAAAGTGTTCTATTGAGTGTTTCTAGTGATTTTCTATGGGCCATTGTGCTTTCGTCCATATAATGGCTTTGCACTGTTTCAATATTTGTCCATGTGCTGATGATTTTGTGATGTCACATACCGGAAATTCATAGTCTGCTACATTTAATGGTAATTTTAAACCAGAATGCGCAGTTCGTCCACCATCCATAAGTGTTGCCACTATCCCAGATGATGCTAGGGCGAGAACAATTTCTTTATTTGCACGGATTTCAGCAAGAATTAAATTTATCAAAAATATTTTCCCGGTGCCTCCAGGTGCGTCTAAAAATATTATACCACCCTGCTGTTTTTTATAATAATCCATTATTATACCATATGCTTGTTTTTGACTTTCAATTAATAAGGGTTTATTGTGTTGGATTTAAAGCCTCAATTCGCTGATATTATATTTTGTTTCTCTTAAAAATTCACTGTTCATAGCATGCAAATGACTTCGTTTAGAAAATTGAACACTTAGTTGTTTGGTTAGAAATTGCTAAACATTTATCTTCTATCAATATCAAAGCTTTGTTAAAAATTTCTTCATTAAAATTAATTTCTAAGTCCGAATTTTGTGTGTCGTAAATCAGCCAAGATGTCATCGCTCATATATTCTCGATATTTTAGCCATAGTTGATTTGGATTAGAAGGATTGCATGCAGTAATACAATTGCAAATAGCTCATGAATTTGACTTGCTGTTGCCGTTTGGGCTGCTTCATTCATATTTAACTCCCAATGATTATCGGTTTCTAGTAGACACAATCTTTGACATGCTTCGCGAAATGTCTCACAAATGTAACCATTGACAGTTTTTAGGTCTTCAAAACACGTTGGACCACGAATAGTGTGAAGTAAAAATGTAGATAGAAACATTCGGCGTTTTTTGGATGCACTGTGTAGACTCGTCCTATTGTGTTACTCTTGAACACTCCATCATGTCCTTCTACTGGCATTCCACGTTTTCAAGGATTAAATTGTTTACTTTTTGTATCCCATGTATAAAAGCTGGGTACTTCTGAGTAAAGTCAAGTCTTAGCAAATGGGTGTTTTTGGCATAGTTCAAAAAATGCTGTTAAAGTTGTTCGAGTTGGTGGTTCCGTCGCAACTTTTTGTGCTGCTTCTGTAGTAAAACACACGTTGTCCATTTTCTAGGTGGACAGATAAATGGAGAACCGTCAGATTTCGATTGTGTATTGGAAAACTTAAAATTTGCCAAATCGCTTCGTTAGTATTAATGTAACGACCCATTTGATACTGCACTATTTCATCATGCTGGTTTTCTTCGGTTACCATATAAACAGCCATATTAGCCTTTTATGCTGTACAAACAGCCTTTATTAATATATTTGCATACATATTTTATCGATTTGACAGAACTGCAGTATTCAACATTGATATGGGCATTGAACATTTTAGATAAAAGTGGATTATATGGTACTACCCATTGATTGTTAATTTGAATTTCTTCATTATCACGTAATTTTAGCCATCATTAAGTTTAGCCATAAATCTGCCTTGTTCTGGTGATTGACGTCTATATTTAGGATATCCGTCTTCGCCTGTACCTGTTTCGTTCAAAAATGGCTTCGGATAACATTTCGTACATTTTTCATCTTTTATACACAGAGAACGTCTGTTTTGTTCACCACACGGGCCATGAACCATGTTTTTTACGATTATACTATAAGGGTCAGGATCTTCTTCCGGGTTTGGAAATTCAGCCTTGATGATATCATCTATTTGATTCGGTTGAATTTTATTTTGAATCCAAATTAAGTTGTGAGAATGTAGCAGTGCTTGTTTCTGCCATTCAATTGAAAACATCCAGCACATAACAGCACCAAATATTTGATTTTTCACGATGGCATCAATAAATTTGATTTGTTTATGACGAAAAACTCGGGCAACAATATCATGTCGATCACTGGCCATCTGTCCATATTGTAATTCTTCTTTGATTTCCACGCATGAAGAATTACACGTAAATGTTATAAATAAATCTGGTCTCCCGTGTTTTCTGACATAAGTTATCGCATCCTGAGCATATTGATCCATGTGACATGGACTTCCAGTAAATGTCGATGGCAAGATGACCAATTTTCCCATGTTATCGACGTTTCCATCATTTATCATTGCATCTTTCAAATGGATGTATTCATCCGAATGCAACTTTCGTTGATTACGGCGAATAAATTCTAATCTTTCCGTCTCAATTTTAGCACACATGTTTACAATAAACTGCTGAAATAACTGCCGACAGTTTAAAATATGGTTATATTCATCATTTCTAGTCATAATTCGATAAGCATAAAATTGCATAGCTGATACTTTTTTGTTAGTTTTGACACCTGTAGCTGGATCGATTTGTTGAATATTGAAGTGATAACCATCCTCACCTTGCCAAAAAATTAGCGGATACTGTAGTGCATCATAACTACGATGTGTTTCAGCAATACATTGCAATTCATTACTTCGACCTTGAATAATAATATCACAACAACTACATTCGTTATCAACAATTACTATGGCAACTTTGTTCGTTTGAGGTGCATTTAGGCCCGGACTGGGAGGGTAGGGGCTCGCCCGTCTCAAGAGAAGGGGGGGCGCGGGTTATTGTGTAACCGATAAATATTAGGATGTATTAACTTTTGGGGTATGGGGGGGGAGGAATGGTGTTATTATTAATTAATTATGATTGATAATGCATTAATAAAATATTGATGTATTAATTAATATGCGTCATTCATATTAATTAATCCCTTGTTCATTCGGGAACCCTCTCTCAAAAAATTTTGAGAACTACATTTAAAATGAAGTGTTTTGAAGCCTTCTGGGGCACAATTGCAGCTGCAAAAAATTTTGCAAGGGTCAAACTTCATTTAACTGCTATCAGTATAGCACTTTTTTTATTTTCTTTCTTTTTTCTGTTTGGGGGGCTCGCAGAGGGTGGGGGCCCACCTGACTGCAGACAGTCGGACACCCCGGCCAGTCCAGGCCTGGGTGCATTGAACCTTCTGTGGTGTTGACCGGCTGGTCTTTTATCTGCTCGAATAACGATCTTATAATTATCTGCAGCCATTAGGTCTAGAGAAGTCTTAAACACATTGATAAGTTGATTAAGATTATGAAGTAGACGTTGTAATTTTTGAATAATATCTCATTGTAGTCCCTGAATGTTAGAGCAACGTTGGTCTGTTTCAAGTTCTTCGTTACCAACAAAATATATTTGAAGAAATTTTGGAGTTTCATTGTTCTTCTGTTTCAAGTAGACATTCTACTTTTCTTCTTTTAGAATCCACTTGAGGTTTTGTAAATACTTTTTTACGCCTTGGCATTGTGTATATGTAATGTAATAAAGTTACACAGAATTAATCACTTTATTGCTATTATGGTGTCACTGACAAACGCTCTAGAATATTCAAATAGTTTGTTCTTTTTTATTTGTAAAAATGACTTGAATTTGTTTAATTACTGTTCACTCTTAATTTCAATTAATCTTTACTCGACTGCAAACCCGATCAAACTGACGAAAAGTCACTGAATTTCGGTTCAGTGGCGGCCCGTGGTCAAAACTGTTAGTGCAGCCGGAAGCATATGAGCCCCCCCCTTTCCTCCGGACAGGATTGGAAAATCTTTGTTACTAAATCCGAAGGCTGGCGGATTAAGCCCTCAACGAGGGAAAAAAAAAAAGAAATTGCATAAAAAATGTAAGAGATCTTATTTTACTTCCATAAAATGGACATAAATTTCAAACAGCCAGTCTTATCCTCAAAATTGCATTAATCCTTGTCTGATTCGAAGTTTCCTTAGAATTTTCTTTTGTAACGATAACTTGAGAAGAAAAGAAAAAAAAAGAAAACTTACTTATTTTTTATAAGTCAAATCAATCCTCCTTTCTTTTAAACATGCGAATCTGTCAGTGATGTCCCCATAAAAAGGTGTTGTTTTAATTCAGATATCAATAATTTTAAAAGCTCTTTAAAATTTCCCATGTTTAAAGAATTTTCTTGCTCGCCATGTCCTCTAAATGCCAGTTCTTGCTTACTTAAAAACAATACTGCTTTGATGGGTAATTGTCCATTCATAAGCGTCTGTTCAGGCTTACCTTCTTGATAAATTCAGCAATATAAAGTCCAGAGTTTTCCAAACATATATTCTCCTTACCCCCTCCCTCACTTCTCGTGCGAGCCAATCAGTTAGTCGAGTTCTCAAGTTCAGCTGCCGTTAAAAAATCGTTCATCGGCTGTATCAGCTGCATACTCCCTATGCCGGAGAGGCTGCTTAGGTAGTCGTTGTCATGGCAACGGTGCTGCCAATTTTCTTTTCAGCGCTTTGGGCTGAACCAAAGATTTTCCCAATTGAACTGCGGGAAGATTAAAGTGCTTTTTTTCTGAATGAGCGATCCGGCCACAATACGTTTTTTTTTTTGTTGTTTGGTTTTTTTTTTGGAGATTTTTTTAATTTACCGTAGGAATTCCACAATTCTAATCTGAATTTAGGAAAATTAGTAGAATAAATTATTTTAAAGTATGTGCTGATAATTTCAAGTGCAGCCCGGCTGTACTTGCTGTATCCCACGAGCCGCCACTGTTTCGGTTTATATACCATAACATATCGAAATTGCTAGTACCAGAACACTCTAGAATATTCAAATAATTTGTTTTTTTCACTTGTCAAAATAACTTGAATTTGTTTCAGGTAAAATGGTTCGCAGAGGATAAATGCTTGAGATTCAGTTTTCCTGCTGATATGGCAACAGACGATAAACATTAAATTTTAATATTTTATTGGAGTTGAAATTCAGAAGTTCTCATGAGTTAGAAAAGAACAGATATGTATTTTTTAACATTTTTGCCACCCACTTCCACCCACCGCGACCAAATTCCCTTACTTTCACCGTGAGACCAAGGGGTATTTACCACCCCAGCGAGAAGTTAATTCGAGTTGGTGGTGATAGAGAAAACCCTGTCTTTACAAACAAACATTAGCATTTTATATATATATTAAGATAAGATTAAGATTATATCATCCAGGGATGCAACCAGAAATTTTCTGTGGAGGGGTTTCTTAAAAAATTGTCAAACATTGTCGAATATTTTTTGTCTGTAAAAACATATTTCAAAAAATGAATTCACATTGCTCACAATTTATTTTAAGTAAAAACATAAATTAAGTATGCTAAATTGATAATGTTATAATTTAATATCTAAGCATCGGGGTTGTTTCGCCAGCTCATTCAATACTTCTTTGGGGCCAACATGGAGGTTTTTCTTTTATGGATGTTCAGCATCGTAGTCCATTCTGTCTGGTTTCACCCTTTGGTTTTCGAAGATATCCGCTTTTAAAAGGCTAAGTGTTAAAAAGGAACGCTCACCAACACAATTTGTTACTGGCAATATGGCCATTATTTGAAGCAACCAAGTTGGCCCTGTATATATGTAGGAAGTATTTCCGACTGCAAATATCTAAGGCTTTTAGTGCTTTTCTTGTGCGTATTTGTAGTCGATCTAACTTTTGGTACCACATGGCGAATTCACCTGTCACGGAACCCTCTTCTATTTTATACATGGATGCCAATTCTAAAATACGTTATACATTACATTTTGCCATATTTGGGGTCAGATGACAGTGTATACAGTGGGGTAACAAATTTTGAAAGGAAATCAAAATGTTCTTATGATCCACAAATCTTGCATCAAGTTGGCAAATAGTGTTTGAAAATGGTATGTATACAGATCTACTGTAATATTTTTCCATAGTGCCTGAAGGCGCACTTCTTTGATTAATTTGCCATCCTCCAACGTGTGGAATGCTTATAGCAGGCCCGGACTGGCCAGGTCGGCTGGTCGGCAATCGCTGAGGGTCCTCCCCCCCCAAAAAAAAAATGGATATACTACTTTATAATTAGAGTAATTTGATATATATATAACATATAAAATTAAACATCCTCTCAAAATTTCTATTAGCTTGCTTCAAAATTCTTTATGGGCATTAACTTTTCGTTTTAAACAAAGGATTTGTATCAGGGTCTAAATTTAATTAAAATGCAAGTAATATATCTCCCCTCTTTCTCGCGGTCTTCTGCACTGCACCTCGTAAGAATTTCCTAGGGCTTGGAGACCCGGGCATTTTAATAACCAATAAATGTGCCTCTTTTGGAACATGTGATTACTTTACAGAACACGCGATCTGAGTTTATATATTTTGAAACGCAGCTCAAAGAGGGGCTTTTTTATGACTTCAGTCACCATGAAAATTTGTGTGAAAACTAAATAAAAATATGTCTTCGTAATCCCGGAGTGGTTCATTCCATGCGCCTACAGCTTCAGTCCGAGTACACCTTCCTGCCTTAGCATCGATCCGGCTACTAAGTTCCAGCAGTGGGCAGCCGGTCTTCTCAACGATGCCCAGCTCAGAGTTCAAAGCCCGTGTTCTCTGACCGAGCCGCCTCGCATCTCTTGCTCTGCCCAACGCTTTTATGTTTCATTTATATATATGTAAGAGTAATTGGGTTATTTATTTCTCAGTAATCTTATGTCTTTATGTAGTGGCGCAGTGGAGGATGTTGGAAGTACAGCTTAAGTTCTTCCCATCCTCATCATGTCACCCTTCATATATGTATAATATCCACCTGTACAATAGTTCATTTTAACAAGTAAACAGTTTTTCTTCTAACCAAAATAAAGTCTGAAGTTTTGTAATTAAAAATAATAAAGTCTCATTAATGTTTAATAAGTTTTGATAAAGTTCATTATACCTGAAATAATTTAATTCCAATTGACATTCAATCTTTGCATGGGTTGTACACCTTCTAACATTTTTGTTTTGGCAGCCGTCTTGGCTTGCAATATGTTTGATGTGTCAGGCTTGTGTGCTGGTGCTTTGCTGCACCACACAAACTGAGTGACAGGCTTGTGTGCTGGTGTTAAAGTGCCTACTTCACATGAAAATGAACTATCAGATGTCTTTCCTACATCCCTATTAGGCATGCAGCAAGTGTGCAGCTAAACTTGGATTGTTCTAGAAGTTTCTTTTATGACATCACCGTTGGTGTATAAAAGCAGTGGCTTTTCTTTTTCTGTAGAAGTTTGATTAGCTGGTTCTGTGGGGAGATGGGAGTTTGCCTCTCCTCCTCCTCCCTAGTATAATAGGTATATTTTAGAAATGGTAGGGTCAGGAGTTTTCTTTTTGTAAAATGTCAGAAGGTCTAGGAATAGTAGTTTCTTTAAAATGTTGTTAAGTTTGTCTGTTAATTGTTGCCTTTTACTAATATTGCTGTTCTTTTAATGCTGTTCATAAGGATTGTTTTTTACTCTAATAAATTAACTTGTTCTTTATACACTGGTTTGTGTGATTTATGATGATACACATGTTATCATTCAGATTATAGAAAACTTTGCAGAGCATTTGACTGAAGGGTAGCTGATTGTTTTTTTTCAGCCCCCACAGAGGAACCGCGCAGCTCGAGGGGCCCCTAAAGCTTTATTAAATGTGCTTTTTAGGCATGTAAGACTAAATTCCAAATATTATATATTCTAATATTCTATTCTCTCTAAATTGATCAGTAAGGGCCCCCTTTTCAGTCTCTAGCTGAGGGCCCCCAAAGGAGCCAGTTTGGGTCTGGCTTATAGGGAATATCAAATTCTTCACACAATTTACTGGCTTAAGTAAATATGGCTGGAAAATCATTTACTATGTTTAGGCACTTTTCTTCATTGTATCTGCATCTTTTGCATATCCCAATGCATCAGACAGATCAATGTTGACGTTTTGTAATTATTTGCTGAAAGGCAGACTGTAAGTGAATACTTCTTGCAAGGTAGACAATGAAATTTTTTGAATTACACGCAGATTTTCAGCATTTGACACTGCTTCCCTATTTGATCAGACAATTGAGATTTTCTGCAAAGCGCAGAGAATTGGCTCTATCAATTAAAAAAACTCACACACATTGTCGTGCCTTTTAATCCATCTAGTAGCTCCCAACTGTTTTAAGTGTTGCAGTTTTGGTAGATGATCCAGTCTGCTGATTTGCTTTAGGAGTTTGATTTGGTGTTTTGAAGAAAACACAACTTTTCTCAATCAAATTTTCTAATTACCTTCGTTGTAAGCACAGGGAGTAGATTTTTTTTATCCCAAAAAGAAGAAGGAAAGAAAAGAAGACAAAAGTTTGTCCTGGGAGGGGTTTTAACCCTAAAAACCCCTCCCTTGGTTGCGCACCTGATATCATCAAGCATCATTTGTGTTTTCCTTTGAAATAGGAAGCTCTTGGAAAAAGCTATAAATATGCTAGCGGACCCAACAGAGGTTGTTCTGTTCAAATGTTGTAAATTCAAAAATTTATGAATTGTTTGGACCATTTTGATGCAGAAATATGTATGTATGTATCTATCTATCTATCTATCTATATATATATATATATGTCGTGCCCAAACCCAACTTCCTTCATGTCATTACCAGCAGATGGTGCCACCTGATGGACAAATCTTTTTTCTGCCACTCCCAAGGGTGAAATGAAGAACAACCTGTTTCCCACAGAAAGTAACTTAAAAAATGCTGCAATAGATGGACGATGTATGCTGCTTGTGCTTGAGATGGAGCTTCTCTAAAACTGTAGATAGACTATGATGTTTATAGAAGTTGTTTGGGTGTACTGTTAGATGTCTAGACGTATGCTTAATATAATTTTTCTGTAAATAATATGTTTGTGAATGTAAATACAGTGTAGTTAACCAAGATTCTGTGGTGTCTTCTTTTGTTAAACCACCGCCCTGGCTATAACCCCACTTCGGACTCATTTCTTAAAGCTTGAGCCTGAGGACTTTTAATTTGGGCTCAAGCGATATTATTTAAGTCAGAGCCTAAAATTTCAGCTAATAGATAAATAAAAGTGTAATACTTCGTTGATAGAATATCATAAATTTTGCCATGCAAATTAAAAACAAATATAATTGCAAACTCTTAATGCACTTTCTAGCTCTTTAAATAATAATAATGAGTTCATTTCTCCCACGAATCATTTTTAAGATCTGTTTACAAGAAGGATGTTCAATAAAGGATAAATTTGTCATGAGCCTGAGCCCAAACACAATTGTGAATTTCAGAGTCCAAGCCCGATTCATGCTCGGGCTTGGGCTGAGCCTGTCTCATCTCTAATATGTATGTAATACCTGATGCCACTGCATGCACAGTTATCATAACTAAACCTATCAGTTGCATATGACTGTATCTATATACTCTATAAACATAAATGTGTTGAGTACAAACTTAAAACTCTTAAATAATAGCAGGAAAGAAAAAGACTCATCATTTTCATGACAGGTATATACATAATATTTTAATGTACAAAAAATTAATATTTTAATACTAACAGGATTTTTTTGTTTTTAATTGTAATTCGATTTGATGAACAATATTTTTAGTTACTCTCCATTGGCTATAGCTGAACAAAATTGATGGTTTCTGGACATTTAAACACACAACACATAATTGGCCATGCAAAAAGTACGAATTTTGTAGATCCAATCCACTAATTGACATTGCTTGACCTTGTAAATTATTAATAATCATTACGAATGCCAACATGTTGTCAAGCATTGACAATATTTATTATTATTCGTCAGTGTGTTAATTATTCGTAAAGGAAATAAATGGCGAATTTTAGGAGGAGAGGAACTCGGTACTGCATCTGAAAGTGTAAGATCACAATGGTTATCATTGTGCAGTAAAAGCAATTTGCAACACGCATTGAAGTATACTGGTGTAAGAAATTAAGGGACTTTGCAGACTTGATCAATTATCTCTAGAACTACTTGACCGATTTTAATGAAACTTGATGTGTACATACATTGATACAATACTAAACAAATGACCATTCCAGAGGCGTAGCTAGGGTTACTACGTCTAGACATCTAAGATTTTGCGCCCCCCCACACCTCCCCCCAAAAAGGGGAAGGGGGCAAACCCATAAATGTGCTACAAAAATCTGTAATATCATAAAATTATTTAAAATACCTTAAAATCCCCCCTTCCTTTCCTGATTTCATTTTGGCTTGTTCGCTGATTATAGCTACTTTCTTTTAACGTCAAAACCTTCTGTACCATATGTCCATAGAACGCCATACCATTTACCCATAGAAGTCCATTACCGACGTAATTCGTTATGTAGATTTATTAATAATGATCTGGTCTTTTCGTCTACTTTGTAATCGAGTTCAACTGCACTTCATATAACTTACTATACTAAATGCAAGTACTTATTTAAAAGCATTTTTTTTTTTGGGGGGGGGGGAATATGATAGAAATAATCTGAGGACAAATTTTAAGAATAAAATATTTTAATTCATTAACTGATAATTTTCTATTTAAAAAAAAAATCCCTTTTAACTCTCCACCTTCAAGGGGGGCTTTAGTTCCCTCTATTGGGGGTTAGGCATACGTCAGTGATACAAGAAAGTTTTATTCTTCTTCAGCAGTCGAATGAACTGTATTTAATATTTATGTCAGGTCAACACTAATTTATACTTGCTTTATTTACCATGTATCTCGTCTAGCGATTTGCAGTTCGATGGATTGCACACCAGCTAATAATGAATGTACGTATGATGGCATTCATTTTCTACAATTCGAATATTTTACTGACCCGTCCCGATTATCAAACGGATCAAAATGAATTTTTTTCGGGCATTTAAAAAAAATTGCTGGCATTTGAAATACAAGACATTTTGAATTCTTTTCCAGTTTCTGATATAAACGGATATTTTTTTCTTTTTTTTTTTAAGAAGATGCTCAAAACTTGTATTATTATTTAACGTATTAAAAGAACAACCTTAAGCGCTGTAAAATTTTAAACAGGAATTTTTATTTCAAAATTCATAATTAGCATTCAGCACTATAGAAAATTGCAAAAGTACAATATTTCTAACCTTAACTTGAAGGTTCTCTTGCCGAGGAGAACCAGAAACGCAGACTTTAAAGCAGTTTTTACTGTACAAATTATGCAACTTTTTAAAAAGACAAGTACAGCAGAGTATTGCTATATAAGGAATGAAAGCCAATCTTAAAGACCAAGTAGAAGCATATGAGAAAAAAAATCTCACGCATATATTCAGTTCTCCTCAAATGTCCTCGAATTACGAGGGAGCATCCAGACAGTGGCGGCTAGTGGGTTATTTAAATGGAGATTCACACACACAAAAAAAACAAAAAAATGTCGAAAATTAAATATACAGATACGACGCACCTTATAAATTAAAATAGATTTTCGTTTCCAGCAGTTAAAGGAAAACAATGCACGCAACTGAAAGAAAACAAGTAATATTTTGTCTTACATT
>JAWZYV010016853.1:0-37364 GCA_038373885.1 Cheiracanthium punctorium | reverse complement strand
GTTCATCTATGGACCTGAACCAATCTTTCAATTACCTTTTACAGACCAAGCAATTCCAACAGGAATGATTTTATAAACTCGATTCATGAATTTCTTTCTTATTTTCTGTTTTTTGTTTTTTTAAATTTAATTAATTTATTTTTAAATTAGTTCTATAAGAGAACATTATTATGCAAAAAAGGGCCCATTCCAACACCTGTAAAAGGAAAAAAATGCCTTATATCGATTTTTATAAATTATATTACTTTTCAGATTTCGAGTACTCAGTCAACCCCCCCAAAAAATCCATGCTATGCTACTGATCCATTACATTGACACATACAGATGAAAGTAATGAAGAATATTTATAATAATTCAATGATTTTACTATTTTTTTTTGCAAAATTACGTGATGAATTTTGAGTTTTATTACACGTTTCTGTTTTTAATAAGTTTTTCCAACAAATTGAATTATTTTCATACAAAACTCAAGTATGCGAGCATATAATCTGACGTAACGTTTTACTTTAAAAGACTATTTAAAATAACCAGAAATTAATATTAGTACTTTTGTATATTAAAAAAAAACAGATCTTCAATACTTTTAATTCTTCTTCATCTTCATTTTCAAATATATTAAAAAACGCCTGACTTATGTCGGGTTGATTTTACTGATGGGTCCGTTGTTCTTTACTGAAGGTATTGCTTGTAGGAAGAGGACAATCATTGTGACTATGTTAATGTCATCAGGAATAGGATGGATCGACGATAGTACGTTGCAGATCACATGGTTTTGTCGTATTTTCCTGACAACGACAAGTTTCCCAATATGTTTCGGTGAGCTATGCACTTTGATTATGGACATCCGCAGAAGTTTTTTCAGTGGGAGGGAGGGTCAAAGATAAATTTTGAATATGGTTAGCATGCTGGAAGGAATAAAGAAACAAAAAAGCAAGGGTACAAAGACGCCATACAAAAATCTAACAGTAGGCGAGTGCCCATTGCCCTACCCTGTCGACGCCAAGCGCTTTGATGTCATCACTAAGCTTCAATGGAGTTCCTTAACTGCTGGCTTAATCATTCGCGCTTTGTTCCTCCACCCAATGATCCCAGTAAAACGAAACCAGTGGCGCCGAGTATGCTTGTGCGCTGGAGCTAAAGCACCCACTGTAAGGAGATTCTGGGTGCGGAGCACCCTCGAACATGTAAGGAGCAGAATTAGTTACTTTGGTGGGGGAAAATGAAATTCAGAAAATCAGATAGTTTTCCTGTTATTTCATGTAACATTCTTAGGAATTGTACGGGATCCTCAACTTTATTTCCAAGAAAGTTCCTGAATGTTTTTACAGTGTTACAGTTTTTTTAGTGTTAGTTGTTTAATTTGATCACTTATTTCGTCTCCAAAAAAATGCAGACGCAGAGAGTCCTAGTGCCCATTTCCTACCCGGAATGAATCAGATTGCGGTGCAGTCGCTGGTTTTTCAGTAATACATTCAAACACACCTGCTTTAAAGACTCCCCCTTCCCCAACAACCAAAAAGAGTATTGGCTGATAAGAATATTTCTCATATTTTAAAACAGAAAAGCTTGAACCGCTTTATTCTACAGCTTCTGATTAAAAAAATTGTAAAAAATTAATTTTTATTTTTTATATTTCAGCCGTTCTTCATTTAAATAATTTATGGAAAGGACACTCTGCATTCAGTGAAGTTTTCAAATATACCTAGAATGTATAGTTTTTGGGTGTCATAATGTAAAGAAATGGAAAGCAATAATTTATCTTCTTTCGAAAAATAGCTAAAAGTTACAAATTTAAACTGGAGATAACCGATTTTATCTTTGTAGGATTGAAAGAACTTTCCGCGGATCCAATGGCAAAAAAATTGCCGACCAGTAAATAAGCAGATCTGACAAGATATGTCTGGAATAACATATTTTTTTTTTGGGGGGGGGGGATATTTGATGATCAAAAAGAAGTATTGAAAAATTAAAAGGAGCAGTACTCAATGTCACCGGAAATAGGTATGCTTGCAAAGTTTCAGCTCGATTGGATGATAGGAAGTGGTTTAAAATTCATAAAAAATATTTTGACCTGGAATAACATACATAGTTAATTAAAAAATGGATAAAGTAAAATATGCTTAAATTAATTTTTTGTTTTAAACCGAAAATATTTATCAGAACTATATTATAAATACGGCATGTATTTTATAGTCTCAGATGAAAATGCTAAATATTAATAAGAAATGTAGGGCAGAAGCGTAGAGCATATACATTTTCAATTTAAAGTGGAATTTATTTTTAACTCAATAAAATGCTTTTGTATTGAACTACTTAAAATAATGATTTTTCTTATTCTCTTCTAGTTTTTTTCATTCTATTCAAATATAGACTGATATTTATTTTTGTAATTTTTTAAATTCATGCCTAATTACTCATTACTATTAGTCCTAAACTTATTGCCAGTTTTTGAATAAACACGATAATTAGAAAATTTACTTTCACTATTAAACTGCTTACAGTTTTGCAGTTTCAAGTGGAAATTTATGGATGTATTTAAATATTTATAAATATGTTTTGGTAGAAATGTTTTAAATCTTTGGCTCATTTTATCCAAAGAAAATGTTCTTCTAAACTTTGTGATGTCAAAGTCATGTTTCGGGTCCAGTTTCCCCTGTTCTGACCCCCAAAAGTCCCTGTGAAGTACACAAAATTTTCATGATTGAAAGAAGACGCATATACCAGTGGTCCGCAAAAGTGATTCGATATAATCAAGTAACACCAATATGAAATTGCAATTTCTGGGTTATACTTAGAAATATACTGATGTTTATTTAGTTTTAATCATGAAAAGTGAAATGCAGTACAAAAATAAGTTTCATGAGTTAAAAGACTTTTTTAAATATACTAATCTATAAACATAAAAAATAATTTTTAAATTTCAATTCTCGTTTTTAGACATAAATTAGACATAAAAAGGAGTGAAAACATTTTAAAATAATTTTATTTTTAACGTAAATTAGCGTTTATATTTTAGACAATTTACTTACAATTAGAGAATACAGAAGCAAGAAACTAGGTTTCTCTTTGTTCTTGTTTGGATTTTATCAATCAGTCCATTCCCAGAAATTCCAAAAAATAAATTCAAATCTTTCGAATAAAATTAATTCAAACTAATGTTCAAAAATATTCAACTGCTGTTCAAAATATCCCTGTTATTATTAGCAAATGACAGTGAAATTTATTACAACTTAAAAATTAGATTTTATTATTCATGGATTACTATATTATAAAAAATACAAATAAGCAGTAAATTTTAAAAATCTGATTAAGTAAGACATTAATTACGGTAAACAAATGAGCGCATAGAACGCGCAATGTAAAGGTGTAGGTTTAGTTAATGTTTTTTTATTTTTGTTCTTTTTTTTTGTTTGAAGAGGGGGCCTCAGCCTTGGGCCTCTCAGCAGCTAAATCCAACACGGATTGTAAGATCACATAGTACATCTAAATGGGGGACTTCAAAGGGGAATCTGATCCGACTGCTATTCATCCCTAACCAAAATTGTCTTGAGGGTATTTGCACATTTTAATTTATTATTAACACTAGACAATTTTTTTTTCATATTGTAAGTTGTGTAATGTTATAAAAATTGGAGAAAACTTTCAATGTATATTAGCCATTTTGGGAATACTACATTAACCTATAAGATTTTAAAAATAGAAAACTTTTTCATTGACTTGCTTAGATTTTTAGATTACTTATAAATCAGCTTAAAACATATAAAGTGCATCTTTATAAATTACATACCGTAATTTCCGGCTTATAATCCGCAGCGATGGATAATCCGCAAGTGCTTTTATTCAAGTAGAAAAAAATATTTCTTTAGATAATCCGCAGCGGTAGATTATCCGCTGTAACGTCTTCAGGACACGGCCACCAGATAATCAGTCATTCTGGGTTAACATATGTTTATTCCAGCCATTTACAATAATTACATAAATTTCACACTGACACTTTATTAAACAAAATAAAATAAAATCCACAAAAACTCCTTGCCCGGAGTATTTCATTAGCAATTAAAATAACAACCCCCGCATTGGTCATCTCTTCGCGTGCTGGACGCACCGCGCACTCCTCGTGTCCAACTCACAGTTTTTGTAGGGAGACAACAGAAGTATATTCTCTTCAGTTCAATCGCAACAGCGAATTCATTCGGGTGATGGTTCGCAAACAGTTCCCACTCAAGAACGCACCAAGTTCGTTTACTATCTTGAACACGGCGGTCGGAGGAGTCCTCACAAGGCTGTCAACGTGATACCAAGAGGAACCTTACAGCTCCTCCCCCCTTAGAAATTTTTTTTTCGATGCATCAGAGAAAAAATTTAATTTCTACTTTCCATGTAGATAACCTGATCTCGCCACAAACCAGAGGCAAATTTCCCACTATTCATAAAATAAAACAGAATCAATCTAACCCATAGCTACACAAAATATATTTCAAAATTTTACAAACCTGATATTCTAACAATTTAAATGATATAAAAACACCAATACTCCCACACACAAGTTTGACTCAATTTCAACATTCCATGCACAAGTGAAAGTCCTATTATCAATTCCCACAAAATGCATTTAACTCCCTCGACTAAGGCCGTCAGCATTTTTGTTGGCGGAGCCTGTCCTATGCACAATCCTATATTTGAATGGTTGTAGGGCCAGTAATGCTGAGGGTAAATTTTCTCCCAATCCTCTCCAGATTCTAAACAAAATACCTTGATTAACCGTTTAATAGTCCTATGAAACCTTTGAACAGGATCTGATTGGGGTGATGAACCGAACTGTGAGTAACCTTTATTCCAAACCGGTCAAAAAATTCGGTGGTGAGATGACTAGTGAATGAGGTTCCCAAGTCACACTGTACCTCCCGTGAAAATCCCAGTCTACTGAAAATCATTAACAACGCCTCAATCACCGAAACCGAACCAATATCTCTCAATGCGTGTCCCTCGGGATACCTCGATGACATACAGATGGCTGTTACTAAATACCGAATTCCATTTGCACTAGATGGCAAAGGGCCGACCGTATCAATATTTATTTTTGAGGAAACCTCCCTAATGATCGGTACCAGCTTTAACGGGGCTTTTTTAGGTATATCGAGCCTTTCCAACCCGCTGACACGGATCACAAGTACGAACATAATTTTCTACCTCTTTAATGCAGTTAGGCCAAAAATAGTAACGTAGCAATCTATCCCTCGATTTCGCAACAATCACATGCCCCGATGTCTCTTCATGACAGATAGCTTTAATCCTCTCCCTAAATTTTTTCGAAGCAAGAAGCTGCTTACGCTCGTTTTTGAGGCGATCCACAGATTTTCTAAACAATAACCCTTTTTCCATTTTAAACTATGATTTTCCTCCCCTCTCCTGCACGCTTGAAAAACATGGCCTAAGAGTGGGGCAATCTCTCTGTTCGCGAGCGAAGTTTTGCGAGTCCACTGATAAAAGGGCTCGAATGGCAGAATCTCCCCCCTCCGGCAATTGCATTTTTTCTGCTTCCTCCAACTCAAAACTGCCCGTCATACAGGGTTGTTCTAGATTTTCCCCCTGTGTACTGTCACGATCCTCAGGGTTCCGACGTATTTCTTCTCGCTTTTGACTACGAGTAACAACTGCGTTAACTAGCGATGGGTTTCTTTTTTGCTCTTCAGTTAATTTTACAGTTTTATTTGATAACAGATAAAAACCCTGATCAAGGGAAGAATCAATCACAGCTGCCTTAGTCACAACATTTCCAAATTTCGCACTTTCCATTTCAATTTTTGCAAGAGGTAAACAAGTAAAGTTTTTATCTAGCGGTTGTTTTACCCACACCGTTTCACCCAACAAATCACCAGGACTGATATGGTTCAAGGATACCATATCCATATTTGCTCCCGTGTCTCGCAACACTCGCATTAATTTTCCGTTAATTTTTGCCTCGCTCATATAGGGTTCAAATAAAGTTTCACCAGACTCCCCCGTTCTCACATTATTTACCTGCTCAAAAGCACGGTTTTCCTTTAATTTCGGGCAACTTGGTTTTAAATGGTTTGGCGAGCCACACAAAAAACATCTAAAACTCTTTCTACGGTCAAATGCAACATTTTCCGAATTCTTACGTCTAAACTCGGGGCTTCTCCAGGGAGGAGTGTTTCCGACCGTTCGATTTTTTTCAGGGGATTCCTTTCCTGCTGACAAAAAATTCTCTTTATCCATTTCCCTCCGATCAGAAGCCTTTGAAATTACTTGTTTCCGCGAAGTTTTTCTAACTGCCTCATATTTATCTAATTTATTTGCCAACTCCGACGGACTGACCAGGTCTCCCCAGTTATCAATGAAGTGTTCCCTTACTTCCGGTGAGACACGGTTTTTTATCTGATCAGCAATCATCAGCTCTTTTAACTTTCCAAACGTGTCCACCCCCACTCCATCCAACCAGCCGTCCAAAAAGGTTCCGAGCTCAAATACCAGATCCTTCCACAATGCCCCCACGCGTCTTTTGTGCTGGATAAATTTAATTCTGAAGGTCTCGGGCTTTAATTTAAAGCGCTCCAACAACACTTTCTTTATATACTGATAGTCCTCAGCCTTTTCTTCGGGTTCCCTAATAATAATTTCCGCGATTTCTATGGGCAAAAGCGGTATAAGGTGAGAGACATAATCAGACTTGTCTACCTGAGCCCTTTTAGCCTGCCGCTCAAACATAACTAAATATAAGGAAATGTCCGAGGTGCTCGGGTCAAACTCCTGCATAAAGTTTTTTAATTCCCGCGTAATTCTGCCCAGCTCATCACGCAACGAGGTTAACCCTCCAAGCGGCTGAGACGTAAAATCCCGTCATCTGTAAGAGTTGTTCAAAGCGGCTGAGACATAATTTTCTGCTCCCCTTTTTCTGCTTCGAAAGCGGCTGTGACATAAAATCCCGTTACTGCTTACCCCCACTCGCCAAAACACCTGTGACACTTAGATTAATGGATTGCAAAGGAGGGGAGAGCGCACAATGGCCAAGACACACCTCCGATACTTAATTGTAGCTTTCAACACCCACAAAATTATTTACAGATGTGGTGACCATACCTTTTCTAACTAAAGAAGAGAGAGGCCGAATGCTTTCGGTATTTTTTCAGATAAGTAATCTTTTGAACCGGAGTCCCTTCTAAGCATGGTTGGGCACGGGAAATAAGTTTGAATATTTCGTATTTTTCAAAGACCTCCAGGATACTTTTTCATTTATAATAACTTTAAATTTTTAATTAAAATAACAAATTTTGAGTAAATATTTTACTTCTTTCAAATGTTACTTGAAAAGGAAAAGGTGTTGCCTCGAATACAACAAAACAGTTGGCATATAAAAATAAAATATTTTATTAGAAGAGACCGATTTAACATATATGGGGTCTTGGGCACGCATGCTTACGGATGAAGAGGGGCTTTAAAGAAATGTAGTGCATATTATTATTTAAATTAATACAAATTTACATGTCATAAACCACTCCTGTATAAATATTAACTCTGTAATTATCCTATTATATAGTTACGCTGATACGTGACTCACTCGCTAACAAATCCGGTCCGGCCCCTTCCAAACAAAACTTTTACCGTCATTAATCCAAACAGATTAAAAAGTTACTGTGTAAAAATTTAATGAAATTCACACAGTTCGTGCGATCGGCTTGAAAATTTTCATAATTATGTAAAAAAATATTTAAAAAAGATCTGCGCTATTTTAAAAATATAAAATCCACCCGTTCTCTCATTTTTAAGCAATTTTTTGCTATTTTCAGCTTCATTTTATTGCGCATTTAATCGCGTTAAGTTTCCAGTAAAATGAAAATCAAACGTCAATAACAGAGGACTAAATTACAAGACAGTCGGAACACGTACTCAACTTCCCTCACTATTTTTAGGAGAGTCCAATGTCACTTAGGTTAAATGTTTATCTTACATTTCATTGTTTACATCAATAATACTTACTATAAGGACGTTTTGGCAACCAACTATGTTTCCGGACTATTATTTTTCCCATTCCAATTTTAATGAACTAACGCATTATGTAGAAGCTGCCTGGTGTTATAAAATAAAGACAACTTCTACATAATGCGTTAGTTCATTAAAATTGGAATGATAAAAATAATATTCTTGAAACATAGTTAGAAGCCAAAACGTCTTTATAGTATTTTTCATGTAAACAATGAAATGTAAGGTAAATATTTAAGCAAAGTGACACTGGGCCCTCCTAAAAATAGTGAGGAAAGTTGAGTATGTGTCCAGACTGTATTGCTGTAAACTAGTCCTCAGTTATTGATGTTTCAGTTTGATTTTACTAGAAAAGTAACACGATTAAATGCGCGATCAAATTTATCAGTAAAGCTCTATTCCGTCCTAAAGATTAAAACAAAATTAAAATAACTAGTTGAAAAGAACAGTGAAAGAAGATAAAGATAAAATAAATAGTGAAAGAACTAGTGAATAACAGTGAAAAAAGAAGTAAGATAAAATAAAATTAAATCCCAGTTGGATTCAGTGGTGATGATTCCCTTTCTGTGATCTGTGGGTCTCGGTCCCACCATGGCCCATTGCACAAGGGACTGAAAATGGTAGATGGCTGAAGAGTAAAAGTCGAGGGTTCTGGACTACCGCGCGGCTGTCTCTCTAACGATCTAGGGTTTCGGGCGGTTTCGTTAGATGTCTCGTGAAGACGCGGAAGAACACCTGAAAAAATCCCCCGACCAAGACATTCCGACTTGGCAAATACCCTGAGTGCAGGCTTGCAATAAATGCACTACATTACACTCTATGATCTGTGTGGTTTCCCTGCTCACCTAGCATGGGTCTTTGAATAATCTGCCGGTTTAGCGGAGTGTTCAAAGATCCACGCTAAGAAATTACACATGTAAGAGAAGAGGAATCTTCTCAAAAACGTCTTTTCAATAATAAATGATGAGAGCAACCATCCTAAACCTGGTTTCAGACGATAAGAATTATTTAATCAAAATTTTAAATTTAAGAAGATCCATTTTTCTTACAAAATTTCTCGCATATTGCCTCCTGCCGTTGAAACTTTTCAGGATTCTCCACTGTCTTAGTTTTACCCTAACTACAACATCTTTCCAGAAAAACTAACTTCCCACATTGAACTGCAAGATTCTTTGTTGTTGGTTTGGTGTAATGTGGTGTGTGTCAGTTCATTTATGTAAATATGTATACATGCTAGAAAAACTTTTAAATCTGTAAAGTATTAAAGAAATTGTTACGTAAAGAAATACACAGAAATAGACCAATTTGTATAAAGCCAAAATTTTCATCTTAGATTTCGAGGCATTTAAATTTATACCGGATCACATCGAAAGCATCAGTTTGTCATCGATTTATTATTTTATTATTGCTGCTTTTAATTGAACAATACGAATTTTAATTTCTATTTTTATTCTATATTAGCTGATGTACCCGCTCATCACACGGGAATAGAGATTACTTTAACAATTGGTTAAACTAAGCTGCCAAATAGACGAAAAAGTAAATAAATAAAATTTCCAATTACCTAAATTTAAAAATAAAGATTAATTTTAGTGTAATTGTTTAAAATATGAAGTTCAAATCGAAGCGCTGTTGCAAATCAAAGCCATGATACGTATAACCACATGAAGAGAGAGAGGGGGATTTTCGTTTGATTATTTTGAGAAATCGCAAAATTATTAAATGTTTAATTCGATTTTCAAGTAATTTATTTTTACATATACATAACATGTTATAACTAGCTGCGTATCAGTTCTTCACGACGAAGAAAGTAATGATTTTTTTTTACACATGCATTTTAAATTATTCCAGCTATACAGAAACTGAAAAAATGCAGAAAACTTTTACTCGAACCTAGCGTTATGGATACTAAAATATGCTGTCATAGCTAGCTCAATTGTCATACGATGACCCAAAAGCTACATTCGCAGTGTTAACGATCGGGTGACAACCCTTTCTTCTTTCAATACACGTAAATTAGAAAAATGTTTTAGTTAATTAAGTAATTTAATTTTTCCTATTCATCCTAAAATAAATTTTTAAGGAGTCGTAATAACCTGGTGTGCAGAAAGTGAAAGGATTCGTTTACACATCTCGGCTGATCAAAAACCGCTATATGTACATGGCGCAAACGTGAACGATAAATCCGTGGGTCCGCAGCTCCTCTAGCTGTATATAGGCTGGTATACGGACGAGAGTTGCGGATGCGAAAATAACATCCTTTTGGGTGATGCCCTACACTAAAAAAGAACTAAGAAATTTCTTATTAAGAAATCTCTTTGAAACAAAGATGCTATAACTTTTCTTAGTATTGCTGCTAAATAAAGTCATGTAAATCAATTGGTAAACATGGCTTTATTTAGTAGTAATACTAATAAAAGTTATGGCATCATACTAAAAAAATCTGGAGTGCCTCCACTCGACTTTCTGAAGACTTACGATTAGATCATTACCAAGCATTTAAATAAATTTTAATCGATGAATAATTCAAACATATATACCAAATTGAAACTCAATCGAATGCACCCTTTAAACGCCAGTATACTTTCAAGTCTTTCTCCCCATATACTATAATGTCAAAGAAATCTTTGTCGTAGCCCTGTAGAAAAACTGTAAGTCCTATATACACCAAAATCACACACACACACACGCGCGCGCGCGCGCGCACGCACACACACACACACACATCTCGTAAAAACAGCATAAATAAATTCAGAAGACCTCAAAACGTGTAAATACATCAAAGTCTCGAAGTCGAATTTTTTCATGATTACAATACTTTCCTTACATTTTACATGTTCGGAAAGTAACAAGTAATGGAATCATTGTTTCCTAGAAATTTCTTGGTAATCAACTGATTTTTTTTAAGAGTGTAAATTGTAGGGAAAAAAAAGATTTTCGACGATCCCCAAGTCTGGCATAATAGCTATAAATCAGTCCCGTACTGCTAAGCTGTCAGTATTCGGCTATTAAAAAAAAAAAAAATCAAATTATTAAGCAGAAAGGCTTAATTTAAAATGCAGACTTTTTCAAAGAAGGAAAGCGTTCCAAATGAGTTAAAAGGTTAACTCTACCAAATTATATGTCATAATCTAAATAGGTTTGCAAATTTTTGCGATTTTAAATCGTTTGAAATAGCTTCTCGAAATTATTAAACTTCTACTTCTTTTAAGAATATTAAAACGAATAAATTGTTTTCGCCAAAATAAAGCATTGATATAAGGATTAATATATATTAAGCATTTCTTTGGTCCAATTCTGAAGGTTTTTTTTTTTTTTTTTTTTTTTTTTTTTTTTTTTTTTTTTGATTACAAGTGGGAATGGCGCCAGTTGTACGTCATACATTTAAAATTGACAAAAATTTGTACTCATGTTTTTTAACCATTACCGTTGACAAATTAACAGCGCTTCGCTTTTGATTACTCCCTCTAACTGCATAAAGATGCGCAAAATGATAGAGAGAAGACGTAGGCGACCTTAAAATTTTGAAAGTCCACCAGTTTCCCCAAAAATACTAAAATTCAGAGACTTATTATCGCATGGGAAAATCGGGACTTTGTAAAGGGCCCCCAATTTCAAATGTTCTGAAATAGTCTTCTTTTATATCAAAATTTTTTAAAAAATGAAAATAAAATTCATGGATGGGGCCCCCAAAATTCATCAATGTCCGGGGCCCCTGTTGGTCATAATCAGGACCTGCTTAAATTTAGCAATTTAAGTCGCTAAAATTATTAAATATAGATAATTTAAATTGAATTAAATTCATTCAATTCAATTTAAGTCAATGCGCCAGTGGGTCCTAATCTTGCGCGCAAAACTTGGTATAAGCGCTGAGCATTCAAATAATACAATATATTCACATAAAAACGATCCAAAAGAATTACTTTCAATAAACTTCTGCCGCAAGAATTTATGAAACTTCAAATTTCAGTCAAAATCGAAAATTTTCAGATTTTGGTCTTATAAATCTAAAAGCACATTTAACTTGCGTCAACTATACATGCATTTTTTTATAAGTTCTAATACATGTCTTTCAAAGGACACCTCTTTTGCCTTAGCAACTTGAAGGTGCAAGCTATGGTTAAGCCTTAAAAATGACCAAAAAAAAAGAAAAAAAAAGAAAATGTGTGTTTTTGTGACCTTCAGTGACTTTGCGTCGATAACCTGCCACAGATTTCTCATATATTTCATGAAGTTCTATCGTCTAACATTATAGATGTGAAATAAATATCATGGCAAGTTGTCCCCCAGAGAGTTTTTCCTATCTTCCCAGAGATCGGCAAAGGTAAACCTAAAGTTTATTGTTTTCTCCCCCTCATCCCCCGTTGTTTAGAGAGGGGGAGTACAGTTTCACTTAGAGGACGCTCCCTCATACTCTCCCCTCCGTTGGAAATAAAAATAATTACTGCTTGCTCTGCAATGCTCTTTGAAAGCAACTACAGAAGCAGAGTTGGGCAAAATACATAAAAAAATGTATTTTCGATGCAAAATACAAATTACATTTATTCAAACACGAAAAATTACAAAATACAAAATACTTTCTAAATTGAAAAAATACAAAATACATTTATTTTCTTAATATATACAAAATACGAAATACGTCTAAAACTTCAATTAAGTAAAATTCTCTACAGAAACTTCTAGTTTATTTTATTCCAGTGTATTTTAAGATGAACAAACAAATGTAATAGTAACTTTTTTTTTTTTACATATGCATGAGTTTTTCCTGGAATAAATTGCATCTTAAAAGGCATGAAAGCAAAAATGTGTGACAAGTATTTATTGAACGTTATTTTTCAGTGATAATGAATGGAATTGAAATATAAAATTAAATATATTTCTAAACGAAGATGAGTTGAATTATCTTTCTACTTTAAGATACATTTATAGCCTTCCCATCGCACAGTAGTTATGTCACTGAAAATGGTAGACTGCCGAAGAGTGAAGGACCCGGGATCGGGTCCCATCGAGCAGCTGTCGATCTAACAGTCTGGATTTTTGGTAGGTTTTTTCCAGATGTAACGTGAATACGCTTTAATACCCCTTAGAAAGTTCTCCTACCAAGGCACCTTCCCATCCTGGCAGATTGCCCTAGTATAGCGTTGCCATAATCACGCAAACACAAGATACATTCATATATTACTACAAAAGATTATATTACTACAAGATTGTGATGGAGGAGTGGAACAATATCAGCCTTGATGTTTTAAGAAAAGGACTTTCATCTTTGAAATCAAGATGTAATATGATGGTTCAAAGAAAGGGCTATCAGACTGAACACATTAGAAAATAAAATTCTTATATTTATTTCTATATATATCTTTGCAAAATCGTTACAAAAATGTGTGAACACCCTCTGTAGGGTACTTGCGGGAAACCCCGAAAAAAAAAATTGTTGTGGAATATTACTTAAATGAAATTAATTTACGTTTCACAAATCACCCGTGCATGAAGATTTTCTGAACATTAAACTTTTAAATGCCTGTGTCACATTGCTGAAGAGTTCTTTAGAGGAATTGCAAAAAATATTTAACATGAATTTAAGAAAATGCTTTTAAAAAGAATTTAACAGGTTTTTTTTTTTAATTTTAGTTTTACAGTGTTCTATATACGGTTCATGGGTTAAATATTTCAGGCTCTACAAATACTCAAGAGAACACATTAAATTACGATATATGTTTCCGAAAAAAAAAATCTAATTTTCTCTTTTCTCTGACCAAAAGTTTAAATTTTAGAATGTCTAAAACTTTAGAGGATTTTTCGAACTACGTATTAGTTATTAGCATCAGATATTATTAAATTTATACATTTATGCATAACTTGCAACTATCTTTATAAAATAGGAAAATAAATGTCAATTTATGAAACTAAACTCTTCGAATAATTTGTTGGATTCAATTAAAATATTCAGATAATTTACTTTGATTTTCAGGTAGAAATTAAACCTTCATAATGTGTGAAAGATTATTTTAGTACGTGTTTTGATACTATCTGTGCAGTTTCTAGGACAACTATAAAATGGAAGCGCCATGTCACGTGCTCCGAATACACAGCCTAAAATAAGATCCTGCGTCCACAACTAAAACGAATAAGTAAATTTTGAGGTAAATATATGTAAATAGTTAACGCAATTTTCTTCCTTCAAATTTCCCTTCTTTTCTTTTTTTCTTCCTGAGAGAGTGAGCGCACGCATTTTAAATTAAAATTAGCGAATTTTAAAATCGTGAAAAAAAAGAATAAAATATTAAATTTTTTTTTTTCAAAACAAGCGATAGTAAGTGCGATGCTTCTAGCGTTTTAAAATATTTTTCTAAAGACAAGTTTTAATTATTGCTGCTGATAAAGGAACTCTTTTATTATACCCTTGCTAGACATCTCCGAATGACACTGGCTGGAGTAATTTATGGGTTGCTATCTTCCCGCTTTTGCCATCCCCACTTTAGAACGGGGGCCATCCTGGTGATATTTTCCGTGAGTCTAGATCTGCAGGGTCACGCACTGATCGTTCTTGAAAAGGGGGTGAAATTGTTGGCGATCTCTTGGCGTGCCGATGTGTGGGAAGTAAGCAGAGTTTTTGACCACAGCATTTTCTATGTCTGAGAAAAACGCCCACTTTTGTGTGCTGCACGGACTTTTTTTACAGGCCCGTAGCCAAAGGGGTGCCAAGTGGGGCTGAGCCCCATCTCCACTAGAAAATTTCACATAAAAAAAGTTTAATGCAGATGCTTTGAAAAATTTTTGTATATAAGGTAAAGTTATCAAAGTTTTATATCAAAGTTTTTTATATCAAAGTTTTATATATACAAAGTTTTCCTTTGTAATACTCTGTCATTTTTGTTTTGTGTTCTCATCTTCCAAATATGATCCAAAGATGACAACTTTAAATCCATTCTGTTTAAGCCAAGGAACTTTTACTTCTTGGAAGCCGTTTGGACTTTTCCGAATTTATTTAATTATAAACTTATGCTATTATTTAATGAAGAGAAATATAGATAAAAATGTTATCATTCAAAAAAATATAGGATGCCGGCCCACTTAAGTTAGGGTCCCCCCCTGAAAAAAAGAGGGTGCCCCCTGAATAGAAAATCTGGCTACGGGTCTGCTTTTTTAGTGGGCCATAAAAGAATGAACAACTTCACTTTGAGACAAAATATTCTGGATTTGCTACATTAATAAGATTAATAACAAGTGGGAATTTTTTGGTAAAAATTTCAGATGGCATGAATCCTAGGTGTGTTACTTTCTCAGATTTGTGCTCTTAATTTTTCTTGGAATTTTTTCGCATATGCAGAACATAAATAAAGGTCTTTAAAAACGTTTATTATCTAACAAAGATTAATATAGATATTTCATGTAACAAATTTACTAAACAAGTCCTTTAAATGAAACATCGAAGAATTTTTAATTTTTATTTTTCTCGTACGCTTGAGATAATTTAAATGAAAGCTTTATTACCTTACACTCAAGTACATTATACTCTCTCTCTCTCTTTTTTTTAACTGTCATATTTTTTTGCATTACAACTTCAAAAATGATCGAGTGAAAGCCAAATTTCCTATTTCTCTTTCCTAACTAACTGTATAAACATTTATGAAAAAATGCACAGTACCAAAAAAAATATAAGAAATAATAATAATTATATGGAACACTTTGCACATTTTATGAAGGGCAGCGTCTTATATAAGGTTCAGGTAAATGGGATATATCTGACATTGGACACTTTATTGAAAATATGTACACGGGGTCTTATCGCATGAGCAAATCGGGGCTGTGTCCAGGGCCTCATCTTGAAAGGGGCCCATTAGATATATTATTTTTCGTTCATTTCTATTAAAGCTTTATAAAGAAACTTTTCAGATAAAGAAGTATAGTAAAAAGATAATCACTAATTTTACTATTTTTAGAGCACAAGCGTCACTCTCACTACCTGCTCATTATGAGAGGGGACAAAAAACAAAATATCTCTTTTTCCAATCTTCATCAGACAAAAATCTGGCTGTGGGTGAGTGTACATGTAAGCCACCGAGAAAAGAACTTTGGTTTCCTACAACGTTGCGTAGATTCCCGAGTATTTAGGGGGGAAAGAGGTGAGGGAGACCAGTTGGTCAGCAGGGGTGGCTCCAATGGGGGGTCCGGGGGGGGGCACGTGCCCCCCCGTCGGGGAACTCTTGACCCCCCATCGGGGCTATTTGATTAATTCGTCGGGGAATTTTCATAAGAAATCTATATTTTAGCTGAGTTTTAATTTTGATTTTGCGATTTAAAAAAATTAATTTTGTAATTTTTAAATACACATGAAAGGCGAATGAGTATTGGAGATTGAAGCGGATATGTTTACATTTCTGGGAGGGGGGGTATATTCCTCAGAACTTCTGAATAATGGCTAAAAGTACTTTCCGTTTTCATTCACTCTTATCTCTGCGATCCTTTTCATGTCGAGAAACAGCCACTTCCTGCATCTTCCAATACTGTGATGTGTTGACGACGGCGGGGGAGACTTCAAATTCGAATAGTGTATACTTGAAATCTGTGATCCCACTCTCAGGAGGCATTTAACTGGATATGCAGCAAGACATCAATTTTAAGGTAACAAAAGCGCCAGTCTATTCTTCAAACGACAAATTTATGAGACCACATGTGCGACCACTTTCTATTCGAGGCTCTTTTAATTGCTTAAACGATTGTGCATTTTGTCGCCGGCACCGTAGGAAAGTACAATATGGGTGTGTGTGGTCGGGATGGGGGAGACAGTGACCGTTAATTAGACCAGTCGGGTAGATAAAAAATTTCGAGGGCAGGGAAGTATGGCTTTGCTTACACAAGCAAATGGGGATGTTCTTTTTTCCAGAAATACGGTTTTTGTACTTTTATTGGTCCTCAATGACAGAATGATGAGAAAGAAATGGTTTGTCGAAATATCCCGTGTATTTTTATTTTTTCTTCGCAAACCCACAGAACATCACTTTTCCAACACTTGTTATTGTGCATTGTGCCAGTGAGTTAGACAGAGTTTAGAATAGTGGGCATTTTTTTTTCTTGTTACGGCAGCATAGCATATCATTGTGAAGTGTATAAAAGTTTAATTTCACTTAAGCTTTATGTTTCCTAAAAAAACATCGGTGGTGCCAAAAGCACAAGATATAATGTACAGTTTGCTTTATGTCGTGATATTTTTGATAATGATTATGTAAAAAAAAAAAAAGAAAAAACATAGGATAACTAAGCATTCAGATCTTCATAAACAAAGTCGACTCGGGCCTGTTCAATTACCAAATGGAATTAAGAGAAAGAATCCTTGGGATATTTCTTCTTGCTCTTCGAATGTATGTTTATCTACGGAATTAGAGAAAGAAAACCCTTCAAGTTCATCAGATCCACAAACTTCAAGTAAGTTATATGTAAATTACATTCATATATATATTTTAAATGTGTTTAAAAGCTTTAATTAATATATGTTATTATTAAAAGTATGGTCAATTTATTTCTCTAAAGCATTGAATTATATCTTCTAAGCACTTGCTTTTTGTTATGTATTTGTACAAATGTACTATGCCCAAGGGCGGATCCAGAAATATTTTTCAGGAAGGGTGCAAAGCTTGAATACCAATTCAGAATGGCATGAACATGCAATTTTATTTGAAGCGTATTTTTACTAGTGTAAATATTTTCCTCTCGGGGAATTCGCGCCCCCTGTGCCCTCGCCCTAAAACCACACTTGCCCCTACCCCCCCCCTTATAAAAAAGAATTGAAACTAGTTTGAGCACAAATTTTGAATGACCACATTCTGCATTATTTAAAAATAAAAATAATTTTTAAATAAGGCACATATTTCAAAAACTGAGTCACTTGTTCTGTCTCAGAAATTTTAAAATACTACTTTAAAGTTTATTTATTAACAGCATTTTAATGATACATATATATCATTAAATGTCCTTAGACATGGATGCTCTTAATGGTTTGGGGATATGTCATTCCCGCTAAATTACAGGACAGGATATACATTTTAAAATATATTCTTCCGTTGCAATTTCGATTTTTTTGGTATATTTATCAAATACGATTTAGTAATTGGAGTGAGGACGAAAGGTATGTCTTTATAAACTTTCAAATTGCATTAATGAAAATTTAAATTAAACACAGATTTAATGAAATTGTATGTAAATTAACAGTATTTTAATTCACGAGTCAAAAGCTTTTGTGTCATAAATGTAAAATAAAATTTCCCATTGTATTACTTTTATTCATAGAGCTACAAAATTTATAAGTCTTAATTGATATTTTTAAAAGAGATTTACGACTCGGGCGATAAGAAATTTCGGATTTTGTTTACTACGGAAATTTTTTAAAATGTATATTTAATTGTGTAATAATTTGACATGACAAAATATTTATAAAAATATTTTACAGTTAATCATCTCTGGCATTCAAAATATGTATGAACCTACGAATACCCAGCAAACACAGCCCTATCGGATAAGTTTTGGGCCGACATCGGCATGCCGACGCAGAATGTGCCGGGGCGATATCGCTCAGCCGGTGCCGAAAACGACAAATTTGCGTCCGCCTGGGCGTGTGTCGGGCCGAAAGGATGGGGTGGTTTTGGATAGGTGTCGGCAAAAACGACAACGGTATCGGCCCAGCCCTATGCCATCTTTGAACCAAAGCCATAACGTTTTTGGTGCGGTATCGGCAACGACAAAATATCGAAAACCGGCCAGCACCTTACATATTTACAAAATACCGCAATTAGTTTCATAATTAGTTCTCTAGGACAGTAAACAGCCCATTACAGTAATAATAATTATTATTAATATATACATAACTTTCCACCACTGGGACTAATTTTGTTAAAAATACTTAGCTAAATCAATAAAATTATTTGTTTTTTAAAAATGTTTGATTAAATTAAAAGCTTTTTCTGAAACTAAGGGTATTATTTGAAGAATAAACCAATATTTGTTGAATCACCAACTAATTTCGGTTAATTTCACAAAAAGCTTTCCTTTTTAATTTCATCATCCATTTCCATGAAAGCATACAAATATTTTTTGATTTAACTAAGTATTTTTAACAAAATTAGTCCCAGTGGTGTAGTCATTCATATAATAATAATAATAATTACTTTTAATGGGTTGATTGTTGCAGTAGAGAACTAATTATAGAATAAATTATTAATAAACCCATGTTTATTATGAGAAAAGCACTTATTTCGTGTAAATATTTTATTTTATATTACTGAACTTTTATTTTATGATCAGTTCCTCTTACCCACGAAAAAAAAAAATGTACATTATTTGTTATTAAAAAGAAATATAAACTTCAAGCAAAGATTTATTTTCATATTTATGTACTTTTATATTTCATTGTATAATCTTCTTTCTAAAGAAGAAAATAGCTTTTTGTAACAATTTTTCCCCTGTTGAATACAGACTTGCTAAGTTTCCAAAATTGAAAAACCTCCTATTTTTTCTAAGTCAAAAAGCTTGATATTTTTTATGCAGATATTTTCCGATTAAAATGCACATATATTGAATGCAGATACAATTTGTGTCTTTTCTTAAGTGAGATTAATGTCAGTATAAACAGCACTGTTTTATTCCTTATTTTTATGATCAAAATAAATTTAAAAATTTAAAAAAAAATCTGAAAATAAAGATCCTTAAAAACAGATAGAAGAAACTATCTATAACTAAAAAATGTAATACAATAAACGTTGAAAATTGGAGCTAGCACAATGTACAATAAATAAATAAAGAAATAAATTGTTTAACCCCATGTACCTTATAAAGAAAAACAAAATAATTTTTAATGCAATAGTTAGATAAATATTTCACTTACTGTTGTTGGAGCTTACCGTTGTTACGAAGTTATATAGGGCTAACCAAAAAGATTAAAACAATGTTAAAGAACTTAATTATGCATTTAACAATTGTCTTAATCCAATCAGTCTTAGTTAAAAATATTTTTACTTGTCTCTTTACTTTTTAATCCGAACAACACGAAAGCCAGGAAACTGGAAGTCTTCCTTTACCTCACACTCTCTCTCAATACTCTCATCTCATCATATCCAAACATAATAAACAACTAACAAAGCAACACTGACAGTAAGCGCTATCAGCACTGTTATCCGCCGCTGTTAAATAGTTCGTATCGTATGAATAGCTTGGGGAAGAAAACTAAGATACTTTTCAACTGTTAAGGTCTGAAATAAAGTTTATATTTCATGTTCGGATTACTTGAGTGAAATAATTAAAAGAATTTAGAAATTAAGTGTGAAAAAAAATTATAAGGAAAGCTTCCATAGCATGCCAAACTTAGGTATTGGCGAGAATGTACTTTGTTGATTTCTTGTAACCCAGTGTTTCACGGTTTCACACGCATTGCGTAAGGGGGTAGGGTCGTGAGGTCACAAAATCTTTCTTTTCCCCAAGCTGGGCCAAAAAGAAAAACCTGTCCACCACGATTCCAGTTGGCTGTACTCTTTATAAATGCTTTCTGAATATTTTAGGGCTTATTTTATTTATTTAAAACGTTTATTTATTTATTTTTATTTTTAATGCAATACAAAATATTTTAAGCAAAAAAGGTATTTGTTGAAAAAAAGTAAATAGTACTTTCCCCCATATATATATATTGCTTTATTTTATTCATATATGAGGTTCAATATTTGATAAGTTATCCTTCTAATTATTTATATATCGTCATTCTTGCGTATTTCAGCATGTTTTTTTTAATCTTAAAAGTTTAATAAGTTATAAGCCTTATAAAGAAGGGAAAGGGAGCTTTATAAGATATAAATTTATCTTATAAAACTGTAAAAAAATTAAGTAACTTTTACATTACCGTAACTTAACAAGTAACTTTTACATTATAGTATAAATAACTTTTTCAAGTTTCATGACAGTTGATAACGACTGAAGTGTGAATTTCTAGGGTTCCGGCCTACCGCGCGGCCGTTTTCTCCAGGTGTAACGTGAATTTGGGTTAAAACCCCTTACAAAGTCCTCCGCCCAAGGCATGCCTTAAATAAGCAGACAGCTCTCGTGTAGATATGTCTTAACAACAAAACCTAAATAATTTTCGTGACAATTTACAGTGAAAGTAAAAAGTTTAATATTTTTATTATTAAATAAAAACCATAATCACTTCCCATCCCTATTACAGTAAACTATAGCGTGTCCGAAAACCCTGACCTACGGTTTTCTTCTTTAAATATTAATCATAGCCATTTAGAATTATTACAATTCACTTTATGGTATCGAATAAAATTTTCATGAGAATTAGAAATGAAAATTCGTTTAAAAACATTACAATTACTCTAGCATTTAATTTAGAGGTTTTTTTAATGCCTCATTAATAGCATAATTTAATTTTTTAAAAAAGGCATCTTCAAAATAACAGCACTAATGTTTAAAATGAATATTTTCAAAAACAAAAATATTTATATATAAATATAAAGTCGTGACCAAAATTGTGGACACTTTAGGAAATTTTTATGTTTTTTAAATTTGTATGCTAATAGGATGTGTTAAGTTTCGCAAAATCAAATTCATACAGCATTTTAAAGAGAATTTATAACTAATTTCAATGCACAAAACTAAATTTAAATATGTTCACTAGAGTAAAAGTTATAGTTACTTTAATCTGAAAAACAAATACAGTGATGAAGTGAATTGTAATTTCTAACTTTCCAAGTCAATCACTGTTACTTTTCTGAGCTTGAATAATCTCTCGTCATCTCAATAAAACATCGATGCGAAGCTGTAATAAAAAATTAAGACTACCCTACGAACTGCTGATAACTCACTGCAATCTTCAATATCTAATGCATCTCGATAATTATCTCTGTTTAACTTCTTTTGTACTACAAATATTTTAATTTTGTTTTTTTGAATTGAAATTGCTATTAAATTATCTCTAAAGTGATGTAAAAGAGTTAGCATTTTGTGGAACATAACATTTTTTTATACGCATACGAACTTAGAAAAAAAAAAAGTTTCTAGAAATGTTCACAATTTTGGCCACCTCTGTATACTTATAAATTATTCATTATTCTAATAATTATTATTTAAGATCTAAAAGCTAACAAGATAAATTGCTATGAATTTACTTAATATTAATTTGAGGTAAATACAGGACAGTGATAGGGAATTGGACTATTGATCTAAGAAAAACATGTACACAAGATCAATGTGCCCGTTAAATCTGTTGGGCCGATTCTAGATCATCAATTCTGGTTCTTGTTCAACACAGCAAACAAAATAATTGGCAAATTATAAAGACTTTAATGAATTAAGTTATGTAACGAGTTTAAGTATTTCTTTAATTGATTATTTTCAAGGTGAAGTGCTTGTTTGTTTAAAAATGAAAAAGAAATTATGTTGATGCCTAAATCTACAACAGAACATATATTATAGGCATGAATCATTTTACACTGTAAAATTCCGTTGTATTTTGATACAAATAGAAGTAATTATAACAAAACTATAGTTCAGAAGAGTTTTTTTTTTAACTTTATTTATTTATTTATTTGTGTGCGTGTGGGGGTGGGTCTTGCAAAAACAGATAAAAAGTATGGTGATTTATCTGGAAGCACTTAAAAGGCTGTCAAATAAATGAAATGAAATGGTTAAGATATTTTAAAAACATTTAAAGTGATACACACCGCTAAAAATAAAATAATTTTCAGATTTAATTTTACAGCTAAGCCGAAGTACCTTTTAGAAAAAGTAAAAATGCATTTAAAAGATTAGATTTTTTTAATCAAAATTTTTTAATTTGTCTTGTTACTGTGAAAATGAATAAAACATGAATGTGACACAATTTACGAAAGGTGATTTAAGACATTAAAAACTGACCGGGGATAAAAACTAATCTAAAAAAAAAAAGAGTAGTTTTATTATCTTTTTATTTTTAAGTTCATAAATACTTTAAAATCCAAACAGATTATATTTATTATAAAATAAAATGTATTACTCTACTTATAGTAAAAAAAATTGTTTTTAATCAAATGTATTATCTTTCAAGTTTTGTGCGTGTGTGTGTGTGTTGAGGGGGGGGATGGGATGTAGACTCTCGAAATATATACTTGCGCATTAATATTCAAGAAAAACTATGAAGTTAAGGGTAGGGCCTAGTTCAGATTTGGAAGAGGGCAGCATGCTCAATGAATTCGATGTGATTTATCTTTCCGGTTTTTATACCTTGATATTTTTTAATTGATGACCTATGCTACCAAAAATAATTTTGATGGAGCATTCTTGTCGCCCCTAAAATTTTGGGTGTCCTAGACCGTGGCCTAGTTTTCCGGTGTCGTTTTTTTCGCTCAACGGTCTACCTATTAGGTGTCTCTATAATAAAGTGACCAGTATATCGAGCCTTAGTAGCGCCGAATGACTGATGGTCAAGTGCGTCATTAGAAAAAAAATATTTTAACTCGACTGTTTATGCTAACCATACCTTCGTTCCTGTTGTGCACGAGTATTTTCCAATACCGTATTGGTCATTAATCTCAGCGATAGCAAAAAATCCAGTACATTTACTTTTTGGCTGTGCGGAATCTGCTTGAAGAATTGTAATGAAAATTAATTTTGAAAATGTTTAACTAATTTGATCAAAAGCAGCTAAGAGCATTCAGAAAGACCGAGGCCTTAGCCATTATTTTCTTTTGGGTGGGGGCAATATACACGCCAATTATCATATTGGTTTGTTTGTTTGGAAGAATACGGCCACCGGTAGGGGGGATGCCCACCGTGGAAGTTTTTCTAAGGTGTCCTAACCCTTACTTACGCTAAGTTTTGGAGGAAACCACGGGAAACTCCGAACGGTTAGGTCATGGAAATAACCTGGTTTTGAACAGGCATCTTCCATCTCCCAGTTCAGAGTGCTATGGGCTCGGCCGCTGCGCGGACGATTATCATGTTGAAAAGAATAAAAAAGAAGGAAGACAAACGTCATACAAAAAGGCATAGAGGGTCAAGTTCCACCTTGCCCTATGCTACCAACGTCCGGGCTCGTAGCCAGGAGGTGCGTTAAGGGACGGTACTGCTTGAAAAAATCCCCACCCCAAGGATAAATTTTACCCTTCTTCCAAATTTGAAAAATAGACAGAAAAGGTGATTTGAAAAAATAAAAATGTTGAAATAAAAAGACCTTTTGAAGAAATTAAATGTTTTTTTAAAAGTTTTTAAATCTTGATAACTAAGACTAAAGTTTGTATACGACAGAGTGTGCATTTTGAATCTTAAACCAAGTTTTAAAATCCCATTGGGATTTAATCTTAGCCGAGTAGATAAGACACTGAACATGATAGACGGCTGAAATTCCAAGGTTCGGGCCCATCTCGCGGCTGTCGATCTACAGTCTGGAGTTTTGGTAGGTTTTCTCCAGATGTAACGTAAATACGCATTAGAACGCCTGAGAAAGTCTTCTTACTAAGACACCCCCGATACTTGGCAGATCGTCCTAGAGTAGCATTGCCATAATTAAACCAAACAGAAACATTTTGCTTTTTCGTGTATACGCTAAGCCGTTAAAAAAGGGGAAACCAAAAAACCTTTTTTTTAACGGGTTTTTATCCAACCCTGGGTGGGAATGACGGACGGGATAATAAAGTACCACAAAACCATTTTGGGGACGCATCTTGTCTAAGTGTCTTCCTTGTACAGAGACTAGAGAATTTTTTTTTTAAGTTGACTTCAAGAAGGCATTTTTTAATTGTCCTTACAAAGTAGCAAAGCCAAAGTAGCTTTTAACAATATCTCCGCAAAGTCTTTAAACCGAGATATTGTTAAAAATGTCATCCTATCTTAGAGAACTTTGTTGATCGGTTTGACAACGAACAGGAGCAAATGGTCTAGATTGTTGCTAGAGTAAATCATATTTCTAATATTTAAAATATATATATACATTATATTTCGTCTTTTCGCTCTCTACAAGAATTTCGTAACGAATTGCGCTTCCTTCCGTGAAAACAAACTAGTCGTCAGGGCTAGTTCCGCAGGTCATTTCAAGGGCGGAGAGGGAGATGCTTTCAACTTTTTCTCGTTCCCCCCCCCTCAGGGGCAGGCACGGGCTATGGACATAGAAATAACACTGGTGGCTATTGAGGGGAGAGAGAATTGTATCACTCCGCTTATTTTATCCCTTGCTGACGTCTAAGTATTTGGAGTGAAATATTTGAAGTGACCCCATATTTGGCTATTAATGAATGCACAAGTGAATGAATTCGAGTTTTTGTTAATCTGAGATATTCTTTAAATCTGAAGGAGTAAAAATTTGAAAGTGAAATATGAATATATATCTGACTGACCGAGGAAAATTTGATTAAAACATATTATTTATTAGTGTACATTAATTTGCGTATTTTAAAGAACTACACATGCGCCTTTTATTACCGTGTTTACTCGTGTAATAGTCGCACCCCCGTTTTGAAGCAGAAAAAAATAGTTTTAGAGTGCACAATATTATGTAGTAGATTTTTGGGGGGGGGGCAGCTACCCTACAGCACAGACACCACAAAAAGCACAGGTTCTAATTATCCTGATTTATGAACCTTCATTTAATCGGGAGGCTTCATTTCTGCCAGCAACTATCTATTATATAGAAAAGTTCCTTAACTATAAATTGTGCTGATATTTTTAATTTTTTATGGCAATACAAATGAAACTATCTTTTTTCTACAATTTTAATCCAATTTAATTTCAGAAAGTTCTGTTGTGTAAGTCAGACTAGGATGTCGGTGTCCTGAGCGGAGGAATTCTTAAAGGGCTCTAACGTTTATTCCTAAATATAAAACAATTAATAAACAGTAAAATTGGGGTTGAATATTAGTTATAATGATTTATTCCCTAATTTTATGAAAATCAATCACATTTCCTTCATTTTATGAATATTAGATAATGTTTTGAATGTATAAAAAAATTATCATATTCCCCCAATTTATGTTCTAGAATTGGGGATACAACGGTGATTTATCCTCAATTATATGTTCAAAAATCTGGTTACCTTATCGAACGCAAATTCACATTCATTTGGGGGAAATCACCCAAAATTTAAACTGTAGATTGACAGATACGCGGTAGACCAGAACCTTGGACCTTCACACTTCAACCATGTTCGGTGTCTTATCCTCTCGGCCATGGTGGGAACCATTTGTGAACCTCTAAAATGCAACGTTTTATGTTCTGCTTTGCAGGTATTTTATTTTTATTTATTTAGTTTTTAATTTTTTTTATTGGAAGTACTTAAGAACAACTATTACTTTGTATAAAATGAAATTTATAGTCATATGATTTTAGTTAGAAATATGAATAACTAGACAGAAACTGCCCCCTTTGAGGGTTGAAGGGGGGCGGCGTTAGAAACCCCTTCAATACTAAATTATAAAAAGCAAAGTCGGTAAATTAACCAGATAGAATGATTTTTTTCTTTATTTGTCTGTGAAGGGGGCACTTCAATCCTACGGGCTCAAAACATGTAAGTATCGAAACCATAAATTAAAAAGTATTACTTTAACAACATATATGTGCTGCTTGCTGGTTCTATACCGTTCAGTTTAGAAATTACACTTCTGGACCGATGTCGGTTATGCAGTACATCGCCGAAATCGCATGTTAACCCTAAAAGACTTGCCGCAATCGGACCGTTGCACGCCCGAAATCACCTTTCTTTTGCCTACGCCAACGCATTTTGCCGACACAGAACCGACACCGCTCCAATTAACGTCTTGCCAATGCCGACATCGAAACGGTACTGCCGATGTCGACCCATCCCTTACCCGATACGGCTGTGTTTGCTGGGTATTTAAACGCTTTAATTAAAAATTTTCATTTTAATTAGAAATATTTTAAACTGGTCGTATTTTATTTATTTATAAGTTAGTGTGTTATGCAAAGTATTCTAGTCTTTAAAATTATTTTATCACAGTAATTCTTACTTGAACTCTTATAACTGTTGAGAAAGTAAAAAGGTATTTTTATAACTAAGTGGTTAATTAGATAATTTAACTTTTAACTTCTTCCAAGTAAAAAAAAATAGTACTTTTCTGTTTCTTAGATGGCAAATTTGAATAAATTCTAAATATACTTTTTATTTATAAATAGATTCAATCGAACACAATATGCACGATTTAATCTTTAATTTTATAAAAATTTAGCAGTAAGATTTGTTTTTATTTTTATTTTTTTGTAATTTAGGAATTAGTCAAATACATAGTTTGTTTATTTGGTAACATACTTTATACATATACAACGAGTGAGAATTTGCACTATATAGAGAAATCTAACTGGATTAACCGGCCCTCTTTAGCTAAGAGTTCATAGCTATGCACACCAAGAAGATTAACAGCTGCAAGGGGAATTATGATTTATTACATTTTGCTTGGGGGTAAAAAAAGAAAAGTTAATTTTAAAAAATTAAATAATAATAATAACCAGCTCCTCTGATAGACCAAAGCCCTCTCCAGTCCAGTATGAAGATGGCTGTGGATAGATCTAAAAACGGAATATAAGTTAAAGGAAACTGATTAATCTTGACTGACAATTTAATTTTTATATCGTTGTGGAAAAAATAACTAACTTTTGTGAATTTTAATTCAGTTATTTTACTGAAAAGTAAATAAAAATTATGGTATACAGCGTCTATATCGTCTTCCGAAATTTTCCCTTTTATCCTGTAAAATAAGTAAATAAAATAAATAGAATAAAAGTTTTATATTTGCGTGTAGATTTATATGTTATATACAGTGGCGTATCGTAAGCCACCGCAACTTCCCTTATTTTGAATCTTTATACAAATCGCTGTTGAAGCCATGGATGGCACCAGCATTAATATAAACTATTAAAATAAACTAATAGTATGTGTTCTAAACTGATTTTTGAGTTACAGAATTATATGTATCAGAATTCAACTCTAAAACTTTTAAACAGATTAATATTATGTTTGTTATTCGCCTTATTAATTAAACTCTTTTTCGTTAATGTTGAAATTTTAAAAGTGACACTTTCACTATGAATTATTAGTAAATGAGCTTGCTTTATAAAATTATTCATAACGTTTGTGGAAACCTCGTTCAAAACTATCTTGGAGTATTACAAAAAACTAAATTTTTATCAAGGTTAGTTTGGCTAAAAATAATTATTTTTTTGTGTGTCGTGGAAAATTATAAGCTGTCCGATTATATTTTTCTGACGATACTTTTTTATTTTGTTTTATTTTAGATTTTAAAAGAAAGTGGTTAATTTTTTTCAGGAGTGCTTGACTTTATAAAAAAATTTAATAGCGCATATGTATATGGAATTTCTTATAGCAAGTGCTGAATTTGATTCCACGTTAAAAGAACACTTACAGAATTCCACAGTTTTCCGCGGCACTTTAGCAACCATTCAAAACGATTTAATTAATTCAGTTGCCGACGTTCTAAGGGATCAAATTTATGAAGAAATCCAGAACACGGATTTTGTTGCTTATTATGCTTGATGAAACATCTGACATAAGCAACAAATCTCAGCTGTCAACTGGTTTGCGGTATTTTTCCAAAAACGAGAAAAAAATTGTTGAAAGGTTTCTTGGATTTCGCGACATGAGCGCTGATAAAACTGCAACAGCTCTTTTCAACCATGTCTGTGAAATCATCAATATATATAAGTGTGAAAATAAATTAATTGCACAAACATATGATGGATCTTCGGTGATGAGCAGCCATCTCAATGGACTCCAAACCAAAGTGCTGGAAAAATACCCAAAAGCTCTGTTTACGCACTGCTGTGCTCATGTAATGAACTTAGTTTTCCAGCAATCATTAGAATGCAATAGAGAATTGAAAACATTTTTTTCCAGATTAAAATCACTAACCGCATTTTTTTCACACTCTCCAAAGAGGCTACACGAACTTTCCGCTTTCATGTCAAGAAAACTGCCGTCATTAGCCAGTACTAGATGGAATTTTACCTCGAGTCTTGTCCACATGGTATGTGAAAATAGAGAAGCTTTAATTGCGTTTTTTGATCACGTTAGTGAAAGTGGAGATTTTGATAATTTAGCTGCAATGACAGCTAGAGGACTCTGCAGTTTCCTTAAAAATCTACAAAATATATTTTTAATAAAGGTTTTATATAACCTACTTGCTTTCTCAGATGTCTTATTCGACATACTGCAGTGCAAAACTGTCGATATTTTGTACTGCAGTAATAAAATTACGGAATTTCAAAATCAACTCCAAAAGGAAAGAGATCATTTTGAAACAGTGTGGTCTTCTGTTAATGAAGACGAAGAGTTAATTCAAATAAAAAAAAAAAGAAGATTAAATAGTGAAACACAAAAGGATTATTGTCGGAGACTTTACTTCGAAATTATCGACAACATTAAAAACCAAATATTAATTAGATTTGCAAGTTTTGAAAAATTGCAGTATTTTGAACTTCTAAATCCATCGAAACTGGTGTACTTCAGCAAAAGAGAAAATTTCCCTCGTGATATATTGAAAAAGCTGCAACAAGTCTATGAGGATATTTTTAATTTTTCTAAACTGCAGAATGAGTTGCACGTTTGGTACGCTTCCAATGAAGGACGGAATAAAACACCTATTGAAGTGATTAATCATTTGATAGAAATGAATTTAGTGAGTGGATTCACAGAAATCTATAAATTAGCCACATTGATTTCCACAATACCAGCTACAACATCGTCTGTAGAAAGATCATTCTCATCGTTGAAGAGGATCCACATATTCTGCCGCGCTACTCAGACTGAACACCGAATGACTAATCTAAGTCTTATTTCTATTGAAAAAGAACTGCTTTCTCAATTACGACGTGAAAATAAATCCAAATTTTATGCAGTTATTCAGAAGTTTCTCCAGAAAGAAAGGCGGCTTGAACTAGAATTCAAATGAATACAAGTAAATATGCATTTGATTTATATGTATTGTCTTATAATAATTTTAATGAAATTATCATTTCTAACATAATAATAACCTCCCTTCTTTCATTTTTATAATTTTATTCTTAAAATGGCAAATGAGAACTTTTTTGCATTTAGATGTGCGAATTAGCCTGCTGAACAGTTGAGACATAAAACTGCCCACACCGATTTATAGTTTTCACAACAAAACACCTAGATATATTGGTAAATAAATTACATGCATCTTAAATTAACTTTCAACTTTAAAATTTTGAAACGAGCAAATCGAACTGATTTTCTGTTAAATATATATGAATATTATACAAATTTGTTTTTCTTATTATGAAAATTCTGTAAAGGGAATCTCCGTAGTATGTTCCTAAAAATGGGAATGGGCAGGTTAACCCTGAGTTCCAATTTCCCCGCAGCTGTTTGAGTACATTACTGCCCTTTTTAAAACCTGTCACATGGCTAATACAGTTTCCAACGCCCTAAGTTTAAAGTCACGAGACGCCACTGGTTCCTAAGCCTCCAGGCTGCTGCATCCAGCACATGGTTCGGCAGGATGTTCTTTGGACCTGTTGATTCAATTCCTCCGATAATTATTTTGAACTGTCATTGCCACCTTTTTTTCCGATGATATCCATATGTTTAAGGAAAAGGGTTCAAGTTTTTTTCTTGCTCATATACTTTAAAAGAAATGCCGGAGAAAATATACCCAAAAAGGACAGACTATAGTTAATTTTTCACAAGCCACAGAAAATCGACTTCTTGAAGTTTTTCATCATCTTAACGAAAAGAGAAAATGTATCTGATTTTGACAGCCCGGTTTAACAAAAGTTGGAATTTACAGATTACCAGTAAAACGTTCTAATCACTAGTTTACCAGGGAGCCAAACTAGTTGAGTTAAAAAATACTGCTGATATGTAAATAATAAGATAAAAGAAATCCTTTAATTTATACCCCTTTCAAATTGATGTCTACAGCACGGGTGGCGCTTGTTTTTACAAACTCATAGGGACAATTTGGTGAGCGGAAAAAGCGCAATTGTTAATGTAGTTTAAAACAAGAGTACTCAATCAAAATTATTATTGGTAACAAAGGTCATCAATTGAAAAATATTAATATAAACAAATAAAATCCAGAACGATAAATCACATCGAATGCATTGAGCATGCTGGGCCCTCCCAAAAATCTTAATTTATCCCCATTAATTCCCAAAAATCTTAATTAGCTTCATAGCTTTTCATGAATAGAAAAGCGAAGTATATATTTCGAGATTGTACACCCCCCCCCCCAACAATAACAGGCGCACAAAAAATAATAAATTTTATTTTATAACTAAACATTTTTTTTTTTTTTTACTGGAAAACAGAGTAACAAATTTTATTTTACAATAAAAATATTTATGAACTGGGAAAAAAAAGCTGCTCTTTTTTTAGTTTAGTTTTATACCTGGTCAGTTTTTAATGACTTACGTAAACTGTGTCACATTCACGTTTTATTCATTTTCACGGTAATAAGACAAATAAAAGAAATTGATTTAAAAATATATTCTTTTAAATGCATTTTTATTTTTTCTAACAAGTACTTCGGCTGAGACGTAAAGTTAAATCTGAAAATTATTTTATTTTTAGTGATGTGTATCTATTTAAATGCTTTCTAAATATCTTAAGCATTTTGACTACATTTTAAATGCTCCCAGATAAATCATGATACTTTTTATCCGTTTTTGAAAGACTCTCCCACCCACACACTTGAAAAAAAATATTAAAAAAAATAAAATAATAATAATAATAAAGTTGAAAAAAAATCTTCTAGACCTTTTAAAAAAATTCGAAAAAAAAATTGTGAAAGGGAGTTTACCGACAGCAATGACTGATGTCAGAATGAACAATTTAATGATAATGAAATGTGAAATGGATTTGACTGACAAACTTGACTTAGACGATACTGTAAATCGCTGGCTGATGGGGGAAGAAGAATAAGTTTAAAATGAAAAAGTCTGTATGAATCCAGTTACATTAACAAATATGCCCAGTGCCCATAACTATTTGAATCAAAAATATAAGTTATGCAATCTTATTATTTTTCCTTTTAGTGAATTAACTTTTTTAGTAAAAACGCATTTGGGCGGAAAATTAAGATTTAGTCATTTTCTTTAGTATTTATCATTTAGTATTCTCTTTAAAAAAATTGCTGAAATAAAATGTATATTTAAATTTTATTTCTTTTTAATGAATGCAATTTCTTTTCCAAAGAAAGGGGGAACTTGACAAATCGGCAAACTTTGAAGCCTTGAAATTTGTAGACTGCAAAAAAACTAATATATAACAATTTTAAAACACAGACACATTTACGGCTGTCCTTGAAAATTTTAAAACTTCACTTCTTTTTTAAATTTTGTGTTAACATATATTTTTCATGGAAATAGTATTTTTTTCAACCAACATATAATTTCTTTGTAGTTTACTTGTAAAAATTTAATTTTGCTTTCTAAGGATGTTTTCAGGGACGGCCTTCTATCTGAAGAGGCCCGGTTGCAAGCATTTTGGGGGGGCCCTCCAAAATACCAAACGATAAAATTGCATGAATGAGTTGTTGTACATTTATATGTATACAGCTCCTAGTAAAATAATTGCCATATCTGAAAGCTACTCTTAATTTGACTAACTTTTCTAACTGGAAGTATGTTTCTATCACTTACTATTTAAAAGATAATCGCTGTAACCAGGGGCGTAGCCAAGGGGGGGGGTAGGGGGTCATAACCCCTCCATGAGGAATTTTTCGCCTTACAAAATGTTATATTCTTCACTCCCTTATCATACACATGTATGCATATATGTGAGTTGCAGTAGTCGTAACTCCCCACATGAAAAATTTCTGGCTACGCCCCTGGCTGTAACTTACGTCTATTTTGATACACCTGATATAATAAAAACAGACATAAAACATTCATCTAACTGCATACTTTGTTTCATTGTGCACTTACTGCATAGGGATTCAAGCTGCATAAATGCTAGTGAAGAAAATAATCTAAAGATTATTAAATATTACTTTCTTCAAAGGTAGAAAATATGATTAAATTGGTAGACTTCAATCCATAATTTAGGTTTGAGGAACTATATAAAATTCAAGTTATTTCTGAAATATGCGTCACCGTATGCAGATGTTAATACATTTGTATAACGTCCAATACAAACATATCCTTGCAATGGTTTTGAGTTAATGAAAGCAAAAGAAACTAACAAAACACGGGCTCAAATACTAGGTCTCAAAAACTAGAAGAGTGCTGTCGATTTGGCCAACTGATTCGTAACACAACAGACTTTGTTTGCGTACCTTCAAAGATTATTTCCCATACAGGTTATTTTTAATTAATTCCAGACGTGGAAAACGTAAAGGTGAAAACGAATGGTTACCCGATACTTCTAGGTTTATTTACAAACAAATGCGCACCAGCAAGTACATCTCATCCCATTACTCTTCTTTCAAAGGGTGGCAGAAAGGGTGATTTTCTCCTGTGTAAAATGAACCTCGGGTCACCTGATTTTTTTTTTTTTTTTTTTTTTTTTTGGGGGGGGGGGGAGTTCCAGAGATCTCCCATTCGAGAAAAATGAATACTTAGTAATAGTATGATGTTCGTGTGTGTGTTATGTATTTTAGCGCACTTGAACTGTAATTTTTTAAACATGTTCTTTAAAAGATTTTTGCGCTGTACTGTTTACCCGCATGCCGCATATAAATGATAACAACAGGCTATAAATAAGGGCAACAGTGGGAGGCTAAGGTTAAAAAATTACTACAAACAAGTTAAAACGTATGCACAATTCATTACAGTCAAGGCTTGCTGATAACCACTTAAAAATGTTCAAATATATACGGAAAATTCTAAAATATAGAAAATATGAGAAGAATTTTCTTAAAATATTTTTTTTCTTTTAAATCATTTGTATATATTTTTTTAAATCTAAATTTTGTTAACAAACTACTACTAACACTAACCAAACTCTTTCAACTGTGGCCGGATTATTTCACAAGCTTTCTAGAACGTAGCTTTGTTTTTTAGTTTTAAAGGGATAGCCTATTACTTGTACCTACAATGTAAAGTCCCCAAATAATCAGCGGGATATTTCGAAAAAGTTACATAATTTTAGTATTACTTCAGTTTGTGTCAGGGACGTGCCAACGTCTTGGAAAGTGGGGGGGCGAACGATTTTTTCCGACATCAGGAGGGGGAGCAGTCATTTCACCAGCCCCTCTCCCCCCCCTTCTCGTCCACCAACAAATGTTTTTAAAATAAAAGGTGTCAACCTTGGTACTAGGAAAATTTTTGTTTGTACTTGTAATGCTCGATTACAATAATCATTTTCTTCAGGGACGGGGTAGCTATTTTGCCCCCCCCCCAAGCCAATTTTTAAAAATAATCGGCTTCAATCTTTTTTAACCTCGTCTGTACACCCTCTCAAAAAAGTATTCGAGTGTAAGCCAAATTTCCTGTATCAGTTTCATGTAAACTAATGAATTTACCGAATTTTTTTTATCTCAATAGTTTACTTAAAATAACAGTTTTCTTCGTGCGGAAGGGGATGGCTGGTGGCAGCTATTTCGCCCCCCTCCCCTCTTCCATTTGAGCTAGTAAAATTTTTTTTTATGCCTCATTAGTTTGTTTAAATAACCGTTTTCTTGATGGGAAGGGCTGGAAAAATTGCTTCCCCCCATCCTGAAGAAGAAAACTATTGTAAGCAAACTATTGAGGGTGCGAACATTGAAAGGGCTAAAATACAGAGGGGGCGAATTATATAGTTCGCCCCTTCTACTCATTTACCGAGGGGGCGATAAAACTCCTGCCCCCCCCTGTTGGCACGTGCCTGGTTTGTGTGCAAAAACCGACTTCGAGGCAAGGGCGGATTAAAGGGGGGTCGGAAAGGGCGATCGCCCCCCCCTCCGAGAAAAAATTAATTAATGTAAAAGATCCTTTTTTACTTTGATAAAATAGATGTATATGTCAATCTTCTAACTAACCGCCCCCACCGACAAACTAACCGCCCCCCGGCAAACTTGCATTAATCCGCCACTGCATCGAGGCAGATTTTGTTTCTTCAACATTACGCGCTTAGAACACAGTTTAAGATATAACTTTCGAGAACTTTACCATCAAAACTGTTTTGGCTAATATTGCCTGAACGTAAAGTGAAATAATGACCATACATGGACTCATTTTATAGCTGAACAAATCATTTACATTTATATTTTATACAAATCTATGTAGAGCGTCTTGTAAAGTTCAGACGAGAGTATATTGAAGTGCATCGTCAAGTTTTTGGATTTACTATGTTTGCAGTTAAGATAACATCAACTAATTTAACTCGGACAAATATTTATTTTTTCATAAATGTTCGCATTCAAGAGACTCCACTGCATTAAAGCCTACCCCAAATTTAAGTCTTTTAGGGCCCCGAATGACTTATCAGGACCTGTATTCACGTTCATTTCGTATTTCATACATTTTTATCTTTAAATTTGATTTGTTATTGAACACAGCAAAAAAATTTGAAAAGCCAGTACGGTTTTCGGATGGTCTTCATATATTTTTCAGTACCTAATGTCTAGATTTTCAATCTGGAGTTAATTTTGATATGTAGTAATTATATTAATAATACAGTTTTCACAGCCCAGTACTAGCTAGTAAAATTCTGGATTAGGATTTATATATTTATATGTATATTTTTTCTAAAGAAGTGGGATGGAGGAGAGAAAAGAAAACATTTTCTGAAGTCATGGAGCCCCAAATTGAGACAGTAAATCACCAAATGGTTAAATTTTTGTCACTGATCAGAAGTCATTTCGTACTCGGCAACAGACGCAACAATAAGACTTAATGAGTATCCAGGCATGAAATTATCTTTTTAATAACTTTGTGAAACAGTGAACTGGGAAATTTATGAAAATGTTTTTACAAAGAAAAAGAGATTATTCCCAAAACCCAGAGCCTGACTAAAGTCAAGAGCAAACAGGGCAGTTAGCTGGGGGCCCCGTTGAATAAGTGGCCTAAAAATTATAAAACGACAGTGTTACCTACAGTAGAAATGTATGTGCATCACACATACGTACACATGTATGATCAATATACTCAAAAAACAATTTATGTTTGAAGTATGTGTGAATGCATATGATTAGAACGAAAGGGGACCCGCATAAGCGATGTCTACTCCATGACTCACACTGGAGACGACTCTGCCGGACCTCCTTTGTTTTCCACACTAGTCTTCTCCGAAGATATCGATAATAAAGTCTGCGTCATTTTAAATTCCGTTCCCAGGCCCGATAATTCGCAGGAAACCATTAGCTTTAGCAACAGACAAAAGGGGAAAGAAGAGTGTGCAGTGCATCTCTACCTCTCCAGTCCTGGGGTCCAGATGTTTTTTCCCTCCTTTGAAAAAAGGTGAAAGAGTAGTGATATGGGATATCCTATTGAACCATCCCAGTAGAAAAGGACCTCTTTTTAATGATGTTTTTTAACTTTTGAAGAAGCCGAGTAGCAATACTTTCATTCAAATAACATAATTTAATGAAATTGAAATTTCCAGCTGTGTGTTAAATTAAATGTAAGATTAAAAATTATATAGAGCTACTTTTGATTTGGGGCCCCTCTGAAGCCGGGGCTCGGGTGCTTTGCATCCGCAGCCACTCTCCCCTGTGGTCAGCCCTGGATGTTTCATTTTATGTACTATATAAAACATAGCCTAAAATTATATTTTAAAATATTCATGTATAATTTTGTACAAAATGCAAAAAATTAAAGTTTGGTAGACTATAAAAACTAAAATCAGTGTTGAAAAATCTGTAAGAATACGGTAGTGTATAAGTTTGAGATCACTTTTAAAATCATTAAAAACGATTTTATAATACAAGACATATTTACTACTATTCCAGAAATATAGATTATATATATTAAATATAAATATTTAAATAAAGGGCCTGTGTAACATCAGTCACGTTTTTTGATTTCCCTTTATTTAAAAAAAGGAAAAAAGATTTTTTATATTGAGAATGGATACCAGTATAGTACTTAATTATGATACTCTTGATCAATTTTAAATAAATAAATATATATATTTCAAGCCGCTGGTGAATTTCAAAGGTTACAAATGTAGTAAAATTGTAACGTCCGTCACCATGGAATGACCCTATAGCAAATTTTGTCATAAAGAGTCATTTATACTTTAAAGCAGAAATAATATTGTGAAATTTAACGCGAGCGGCTTTGTATTTTCTTTATAATTCATTTTATTCCCGCCTTAAAGAAAATAAAAAAACTAAAATTCAATCAAAACATCTTAAAGGGATAAACAATAATGACGTTTTAATATTATTGTCGTTGGTGTTGTTAATGACTATTTTAATGATTGTCCTACTTTA